>BSBK01014747.1:0-59736 GCA_027943335.1 Chamaecyparis obtusa | reverse complement strand
ATGTGATAATATTGAAATGGATATCGTTTCAAAATGGGGATCATAAAGTGTTAATTAGAATGCCTCCTTATGAAGATGATGGCAATGTCATAGACATCCATGATCCTATATATTCAGCTGACTATGAGTGTGTTTCTGATTTAGTTGTTACAGGTGCATATTTTTCTATTTCTAGATATATTTGTGATTATATTCTTAGTCTTGAGTTTAAATTTAACATTTACTTGTACACATAATATAAATTGTGCAAGTGAAATTTTTGTTGTGGTAGCGGATCCTGAGAATATAGGTGTAAATGATTATATACTAAGATGCACCAAGGAAAAACACAAGTTGCTTGAAGAGGTTGTCGATGGTGATGGACAAAAATATTTGACTAGTTCAGTTGTTATTGAGGGCACCTATTATCAACAAGCTAAGATCAACAAAAATGGAATTAAATTTATTGAATACATGTGTGGAGAGAGAGTTCTACATTATAGTCACTTGTTTATAGTGACAAATTGCAGTTTGAAACTTGTCAAAAAAAAGGGTCACATAAAAACCAAAAGTGAAAATTGCCTATTGAAGAGCAATGAAAACTTTTGGAGAATAATAAAGGATAGAGAGGATCCAGACTACATGTATCAAGAGCTTTAGGTTGAAAGATTTTAATTTGTGCACACTTAATTTAAATCCTATTTGAAACTTATATGTAGACTATAAATTTGATTTGAAATTTATGATTAGATTAAATTTATGGATCAAGATTACCCTGAATTGAATTTTAATTAACTCTCTCTCTCTCTCTCTCTCTCTCTCTCTCTCTCTCTCTCTCTCTCTCTCTCTCTCTCTCTCTCTCTCTCTTCTAGAACTTTCAATTTACTTTCTACTTGATTATATTGATTAGATAGGTTTAAATTGAATATTAATTGATTCTAGAACTTTCATTTACTTTCTACCTGAATTTTAATTTCAATTTATTGATTACATTGACTAGATTTATTAGATAGGTCTATATTTAAATTGAAATTAGATTGATTCTTTTTTCTTTGATTAGAATAGATTGATCTCCTGAATTGAATACCTTTTCTAGTCTATAAATTTCTATTTATTGATTAGATTGATTAGATAGGTAGATTGAATTTTAATTGATTAGATAGAACTTTCAATTTACTTTCTACTTGAATTTTAGGTCTTAAGATATCATGTATCAGATCTTATTAGTTCAATGTTAGGTCTTAAGGGGTCCTATTAGGTCGTGTGTTAGGGCTTAAGGGGTCCTATTAGGTCATGTTAGGTCTTAAGGGGTCATATTAGGTCTTATTAGTTGAATGTTAGGGCTTAAGGGGTCACGTTAGCTCTTTTTAGGTCTTAAGGGGTCATGTCAGGTCTTTTTAAGTCTTAAGGGGTCTTAAGGGCTTAAGGGATCATGTTAGCTCTTTTTAGGGATTAAGGGGTCATGTTAGGTCATTTTAGGTCTTAAGGGGTCATGTTAGATCTTAAGGGGTTAAGGGGTCATCTTAGGTCTTAAGGGCTTAAGGGGTCATATTAGGGCTTAAGGGGTCATGCTAGGTCTTAAGGGGCCTTATTAGGTCATGTGAGGTCATATTAGATCTTTAGGGGTCATGTTAGGTCTTAAGGGGTTAGGAGGTCATGTTAGGTCTTAAGGGGTTAAGGGGTCATGTTAGGTCTTAAGGGCTTAAGGGGTCATGTTAGGGCTTAAGGGATCATGTTAGGTCTTAAGGGGTCTTATTAGGTCATGTGAGGTCATATTAGGTTTTAAGGGGTCATGTTAGGTCATATTAGGTCATGTTAGGTCTTTTAGGTCATGTATTAGGTAATATTAGGTCATATTAGGTCTTATTAGGTCATGTTAGGTCTTCAAGGGTCCTATTAGGTCTTAAGGGGTCCTATTAGGTCATGTGAGGTCATATTAGGTCTTAAGGGGTCATGTTAGGTCATATTAGGTCTTTTAGGTCATGTTAAGTCTTATAAGGTCTTAAGGGGTCATGTTAGGTCATATTAGGTTTTCAAGGGTCGTATTAAGTCTTAAGGGGTCATATTAGGTCATGGGAGGTCAAATTAGGTCTTAAGGGGTCATGTTAGGTCATATTAGGTCATGTTAGGTCATATTAGGTCTTCAAGGGTCCTATTAGGTCTTAAGGGGTCATATTAGGTCATGTGAGGTCAAATTAGGTCTTAAGGGATCATGCTAGGTCATATTAGGTCATATTAGGTCTTATTGGGTCTTATTGGGTCATGTTAGGTCTTGTTAGGTCATATTAGGTCATGTTAGGTCATATTAGGTCTTTTAGGTCATGTTAGGTCTTATAAGGTCCTAAGGGGTCAAGTTAGGTCCTATTAGGTCTTTTAGGTCTTGTTAGGTCTTATAAGGTCTTAAGGGGTCATGTTAGGTCATATTAGGTCTTCGAGGGTCCTATTAGGTCTTAAGGGGTCATATTAGGTCATCTGAGGTCAAATTAGTTTTTAAGAGGTCATGTTAGGTCATATTAGGTCATATTAGGCCTTATTGGGTCATGTTAGGTCTTCTTAGGTCATATTAGGTCATGTTAGGTCATATTAGGTCTTTTAGGTCATATTAGGTGTTTTAGGTCTTGCTAGATCTTATAAGGTCTTAAGGGGTCATGTTAGGTCATATTAGGTCTTATAAGGTCTTAAGAGGTCAAGTTAGGTCATATTAGGTCTTTTAGGTCTTGTTAGGTCTTATAAGGTCTTAAGGGGTCATGTTAGGTCATGTTACATCATATTAGGTCTTCAAGGGTCCAATTAGGTCTTAAGGGGTCATATTACATCATGTGAGGTCAAATTAGGTCTTACGGGGTCATGTTAGGTCATATTAGGTCATATTAGGTCTTATTGGGTCATATTAGGTCATATTAGGTCTTATTGGGCCATGTTAGGTCTTGTTAGCTCATATTAGGTCATGCTAGGTCATATTAGGTCTTTTAGGTCATGTTAAGTCTTATAAGGTCCTAAGGGGTCAAGTTAGGTCATTTTAGGTCTTAAGAGGTCTTATTAGGTCATGTTAGGTCTTGTTAGGTCATATTAGTTCATGTTAGGTCATATTAGGTCTTCAAGGGTCCTATTAGGTCTTAAGGGGTCATATTAGGTCATGTGAGGTCAAATTATGTCTTAAGGGGTCATGTTAGGTCATATTAAGTCTTTTAGGTCTTTTAGGTTTTATAAGGTCTTGAGGGGTCATATTATTTCATGTTAGGTCTTATTAGGTCATGTTAGGTCTTCAAGGGTCGTATTAGGTCTTAAGGGGTCCTATTAGGTCATGTGAGGTCATATTTAGTCTTAAGGGGTCATATTAGGTCATATTAGGTCTTTTAGGTCATGTTAGGTCTTATAAGGTCTTAAGGGGTCATGTTAGGTCATATTAGGTCATGTTAGGTCATGTTAGGTCATATTAGGTTTTTCAGGTCATGTTAGGTCTTATAAGGTCCTAAGGGGTCAAGTTAGGTCATTTTAGGTCTTAAGGGGTCTTATTAGGTCATGTTAGGTCTTGTTAGGTCATATTAGGTCATGTTAGGTTCTTAAGGGGTCATATTAGGTCATGTGAATTGGATATGCAAGCTCCTCTAAATCTTCATATGCAGCACCCATCGCAATGGCATGTACCACATTTAAATAAATTTAAATTTAAATATAGAACTATATGTACACATGTATATCTATATAAATTGAAATTATATCCAAATTCTTACCTGATGTAATACATTTCCAAGGTCGGATAACTCAGAAGAGTGCAAGGACACTGCATCAGGATCAATGGCCTCATTCATAAGCAAATCTGAGAACTTACTATGAACTTGTGAGGTCGTAGCCTGTGTGTGCTCTATGGAAGCCTATGTATATTGTAGACATAGTGTAAGATCATCCAAACTCTATCTAGAGGTACCTACCTCTGCATCTAAGCCCTATCCTCGACTGTTGCCTATGGAGGATCTATAACATTGTCCTCCTCTAATGAAAGTAGGCATATCACGCGGCTCAATCCCATGCAATGTAGAAATCCTCTGCTAAGCAGCCAAGAGATCACTCACTAACATATTGTACACTCAAAATGTGCACTTTTCTAATTCTTTGGTTCCAAGAGGATCCATGAATTGGAAACCTTGAGAAAGTGACTTAGAGATCCCTAGGCATGGAGTGTAAGGGTGTTTAGAGGGCTCTCAGCTAGAGCTATTAAGCATATAACCTTGCTAGTAAACCATGCAATGGGAGATTCAAAAAGACAAGGGAAAGAATACCAATATCTTCAAGAATCACAATAGAAGATGCAATGCAAACTATACTAAAATTAAGATGCAAGAATGAAACTAAGCTACGAAAATGAGAGTGTTACAAGCCTTTGCTAATTAAACTATGTGTTTTAAGCTAGAACATGAAAAGAAACTAAGATAAGAATGCCATGAAAACTAAGCTATAATGCAAGCATGAAGACTAAGATGCAACAAGCTCTCCAAAGCTCCAAAGTCACCAAGAAAACCTCCAGCACAACATTAGCATCAAGAGTGGGGTCCTTTGAATGAGAAAAGAGCTCTCCTTTTAAAGATAAATGGACCATGGAGATTAGGAGGAAAAAGATTTAATTAAGGGTGGAGTTTGAAAGTGGGATCAATCCTTGTCCACAAATCTCCTCCAATGAGAAAGAAGTGTTGACTTTTGTGCTCCATGTGAGACAAAAAGGTCTTTTCTTCTTTTTTATAAAATATGAATAATGATTTATTTGTGCAACTTAGGATAAGAAGTAAGTGGAGGCTTTTTATTTAATAAAAGGGGAGGGAATTCCTTTTAATTAAATAAAGACTTAGGATAAAATGGTTAATCCATAGAATATAATTGGATAAATGATAGAATTAATATTTGATCAAAGAAATTAAATTGAAAATATTTCAAAACATTGATTCAGGTAATTGATAAATTGGTTCCATCATTTGATAAATTGAAGAATGGAGCCCAAAGCCTAGGCAACCATTTTAGGGTGCATACATTTGCCCCTCTTTGGGTAATGTTTGATCATTCTAGCAAAACATGTAGGCAAAGAATGGAATTGAAATGCGAGATTAATTCGGGATCACAAAACAACCCAGACGTTTGATCGACGGATGGGAACACATCAGGACAAAGATAATCTGATTGAAAAAGACAAGGCCAACACTCCTATAAATAGGTCATTGTCAAGTCTAAGATAAGAGATAAGAATCTCAAGCAAGGTTTAATTGATAGGTTTGATAAAACTGAATCAGGGATTGAAATTTAATAGTTATTGTCCCCTCAAGATCAAAATTGAAAATAGGTAAAGGGAATGTAGAAGTGAGAGCAACAAGATCAAATCACTAGAAATCATAATCGAAGATGAAAGATAATAGAATAACCATCAAGTAGTGAAAATATGCCCCAGTTTGACTAGGTTTGAATGAGAAATATATAGGATAAAGATAAAGTCAAAACCTTATAGAGATGAAGTGAATGAAAATGAATGAGAGACTTAGAAGTTGGAGAGAGATGGAGATGAAGATGCCCCGGCGAAGATCGAAGGATTAGGCCTCAAACGGTCAACCAACTATGCAGAAGAAGGATAAATTTTTAAAATGTGATTTTGACTATCACGATGAACTCAAATTTTGATTTCAATCCTGAAAATGGATCCAGGATGTCGACATTAGCCAGGGGTGCAATTTTTGTGAAATTCTAAGATATTTTGAAAATTAGGTTAAAAAGTCAAAATGCTATATAAAGGGGTAAAAAGGTCATTTTTTAATTCATTTGCCTTTTGTGATTTTGAGAACTTTGAGAGATCAGAGAGAGATTATGGCTCAGCAGGTAGTGATTCCTGTCCACACACATTGATTCAAGTATGGTCGGTTGCACAACCGGCCTCCTCAGTATGGTGCCCTAGTAAGTTTTCAAACAAAATAGCCATTTGAGTCTATTATTGCATTTAAAACATGTTTTTTAGATTTTCAAATTATATTGGTGTGAAACATCATGCGATACTTTTAAAGTATCACACACATGTTATACATTGTATCGTGTGATAGTTCGTAAGCCAAGAAAGTATCACACGACTGTTCAAGAAAGCATTGCACAATGCTTGATGAAATGTCATGCGATATGGTGCAAACTATCATAAGAAGGAAAAGTATTGCACCACTATGTAACAAAGTATCACATGATACAATATCAACAAATAGTGTCGTAAGAGTATAATAAAAAGTATTGCATGCTTTTAATTTGAACAATATAACATATGTAGAGACAATTTTTGCATTTGAGATTTCTTGTACTGATTTTAGTCATCCATCACAATATGTTCTAACATCTAGTTTGCAGGTTATGGCTTGCAGGAGGTTCTACTGATGCTTATTATTAGAACACTAAGAGTGGTTGGGCTACATTGCATCCAAGATCTAGATGATCCAAGCTAAGCAGATCTGACCAAGATGGGGTGCAGGTACCTGCTAGATATGCCCCATCTATGGGAAAACCATGGGTTGCTGATGGCATTGGTAGAGAGGTGGAACAATGAGCATAACACCCTCCATCTACCAATCAGAGAGGCCTTGATCACACTAGAGGATGTCTACAAGATCTTGTGTTTACCTAGCCATGGAGATGTGGTGAGTATAATCATGTTTGTATATGTTTAGAAATGTAATGTTTCTGTATGATGAAAACTGACATGATTTTTTGTTGGCACAGGTATACTATGATTAGACTCCCACAGAGGGGAGACAAGCCATGTAGGACCTTTTTTTGAATGTTACCATTCTGGATAGACACCTCAGTTGGGACCACCTGATAGAGGATTTTGGTCAGGATTACCCAATGGAATGCATCGTGTGCTTGATAGTAGCACAGGCTTTGATTACTGACAAGAGTTAGAGGGGGTTCCCTCTAGGCTGGGGGAGATTATTGGAAAACTTGGTGGCACACTCGAGACAGATGGCATGGGCCCCAGCCATCTTAGTAGACATGTATCATGAGCTGCATTAGATTGTATAAAAAGATAGTAGATCTTGGGAATGTGGGGCCATCCTCACGTAGATATGGACGTGGGAGCACATAGCCATTATGTGAACATGAGTACAGCCTCAGGAGCAGAGGTGCCCCTATACATACAAGTATACAAGATTCATCACCCAGCCTCATAGTGGTGATATTACTTATTATAGGAGGCTATTGGATGAGCTAGAAACTTTTGAGTGGAGGCCATACAAGTAGTGTGAGTAGTGGAGTGACAGGGATCGTGAGCTTGGATACATGTTGTGCAGCCAACAACTACTAGGTTGACATCCAAATATCGTTGAGCATTTTGTGATCACTCGGGTATGGAGGTAGTTTAGTCATCAACAAAGGGTGGCAATGGAGACCACCACATATGCCAGGGTTAGAGAGGATGAGGGATAGGGATGGCTGTCGATGGTAGACTACTAGCAAGCAGCACAGGAGATGATAGGGTTATTGTTACCATTATTTTACTCATCTTTGGAGACCTAGTTACTAGATGATGCTACAATACCCTAGTTTGTGTTATTAGGTGATATTGCTTAATATTTGTGTTCATTTCATTTTCAAAGTACATGAAGGGAAAGGAGATAAATTTTTGCATCTAAGATTACATAAGAATGAATCAATGATAAGCATGTTGTACAAGAGGCAAAGAACTGAAAAGAACATCTATCTGAGCTCACACATGCTGTGAGCATAGCCATTCCTGGAATTGCATAAATGAGTGTAAATATACATATTTAATGAACATGAAGTATAGGGGTACCAGACATTGCCTGGTAATGAGTCTTTCTCCACGGTGTTCATGGTGTGCTCCTATGATCCTGAACCTATAGATAAGAAAAGAGAAGTGGGTTAGATCCATTGGATCTAAACAATGGCTGGTATCATAGTACCTATCTACAAGCATGCATACGTGCGCTCAGCTATACACCTCTGGAAAGGGCTGTGCTCAGGACATGAGCATTAAGGAGGCTCCAAAAATAAGAGAAATACCATTGTTTTCACTAATGTGTTTGTTCCATGTGAAAATGAATGTTCTTAACCTATGATGTAGGTCATGCTATGAAAATATCAATTTCCCTGGTAGTGGCTACATCACAGGGAAAGAACACCCATGATGAATAAGGAACATTTAGTATCAGTGGTATACTCAAGAACCATAGATTCATATCAAGTGAAGCACGAAGCACTGGCAGTGTCTAGGGGGTATTCCTCATCGACATTATGAGCTAAGTAACAAGTTTTAGTTGGGTAAATCAGTAACATAGTAGTGGCATATCATCAGGAGGAGCAATAAGAAGATAATGCATGTTGGAATATGAATTGGCACCATCAATTAAATCAGTATGTCATCAAATTCATCTCTATATGGTGTTATGAAAATAGTAGCAAGCATCTTGAGGAAAGTCATTCCAACAAATCAAATGGCTAGGTGATGATATAATACTTCCAGAAATAGGGGATATGGATCAATGGTGGCATCAACAGTCCTTAAATCAGTGCTGGATAACCAGTCTTCGGCCTTAGTTTGACAGTAAATAACAATCAAATGACATGATGCTAGTGCATCAAATGAAAAGGTATAATGAAAATCAAACAATAATAGTAGGCCCAGGTCCGAGCATGGTGGTGAAGAGATATGATCAAGAGAGAATACATTCATGCCAAAAGATAGCATCATGGGTTGTCAAAGCAGTACACAATGCCTAGCATTTTACCAAACACAAATGAATCAACAATGAAACACTAACAAGCTCATGGGCTATATAAACCCAAGCCTTCATATAGATACCTCAAGACATCATGGGCTAGCATGTACCAAAAAATGAACTCATATAATAAGAGTTATGTTACAGGAAAGGATGGAAGTATTATTAGATGCCCCAACCTCATTAAGACACAAACCAGTAACTAGAAAAAGTAAGCTCGAAGGCTGGCACTAGCGTCAAAGATAACACTGAGAACAAATCAGTGATAATAGAAAAGCAATGGATTCATCAAATACTGCCCAAACGCTTGTCCACGGAACTAGTTTATCGGTCATCAAAGGAATGAGCATGATGCTGAAGCAGTAGAGTATATCTAAAACATTGAACATGATAATATAAAAGCTAAGCCCATGGGATTTTACCATTTTTTAATAGGGTGCGGACTGTGAAAAACTTATAGTAGCTAGCAACAAACAAACATGTGTCATGAGTTCTCAACAATGTCAGCAGTCAACATATCAAAATGTAGAAATATGATAAGATATAATGCTGGTACCCCAACTCCACAAGCTCTTGGGTCACCAAGATAGATTCCCTAAATTGGTCACAAGTTCTCAAAGACCAGGAATAGACAAGGCATAGTGAACCAGGGCATCAATGCAATGGCAGGTGCAAGGAGGTGTTGGTTTGGTAGAATGAATGAGCATATATAGGCACCCTAGCTTACAACACAATTCACAGGTGGTATGTAAAGAAAAACATCATGCCCTTGATAGATAACCCATGAGTCAAGGAATGACTGCTTATCAATATCAATAAAGATGGACTGGTGATGCAAACATAATATCATATGGTGCTATGCCAAATACAAGATTGAGGCCAAGATGACAAAACCATTGATGCCCTAAGTGTCGAGCAATTATGCAAGTCATAGCTCTCAGCCTAAATATGAAATAGTGAGCACATCATGATAAGAACAGCAAACATCAGGTGGATGTGCCCTTGAAATGCAAAAGGAAGAAAAATAAAAAACATGATGCCAGGGCCACAAACATCACACTGCCCCCAAGATAAATTAATTCTAGCAATCACATTATGAAGCCCTAGCTTCCAACTATGGGACCCTCAAGCAAAATAGTAAGCCCAATCTCAAAATGGGGCATTAAGATGGCCATCAAAACAGTAATGTAAACAAATATTGAATGCCCTATAATAGAGCTCATGTTTTATCTGAATATATTGCCAATAACATCTAGCAAAATAGTGCCCTAATTGTAGTAAAAAAGCATGTTACAACATGGTGCCCTCATTTTTGCCAAAAATCAAATTACAGAGATGCTATCAAACATAGAGAATACACAAAGCTACAGTATCTTTGAAATACAAAATGTAATCACACAAATAGCGTGCCCTCAAAGACAGATGCCCAATCAAATACACAGTTGGTATGAGATCAAATGGAAGAGAAAAACCAAGTGCCTATCTCCATAATGAAGCCCTGAATATCATGAATAAATGTTTCCAAATCTGAACTCAGAGATCAAAAGTGAGATGCCAGCAACGTTGGAAACTTGCCAATTGTCAGAGGAGGAAGTTCATAGTGCCAATAGTTTTTTTTGAAGGAGGGTTTTCATTTTAAATTGAGTTTTAATACGTTCTCCTCTTTTTAGGGTTGAATTTATTAATTTTTTTTTTTTATGCCATTGAAGTTCTGGAAAACATGGTGAAGATTTTTAATAAACCCTCAGGTTGGAGTTAAATAATGCTAGGGCATATGCTATGTGTGGGGTGGATTTAATTTAAGGAATGTATTGAGTCATCAACATACTTTCCCCTCTTTTATATTAGGTTGAGAGTTTTTTTATTGGGGGCTTTTTCATGCTAGGTGGATGTGTAAGAGAGGTGAGCATTTCAAATATGTTTTCCCCTATCTTTTTGTGTTGAGAACTATTTGTCAATATAATTAAATCCACTTTATTTGGCATAGGGGTAAAAAAATTTCACATGTAGAGGTCATGGCTCATTCTTTATTGTAAGCTATCGATAAGTGGTGTTGTTATAAACCATTGTCGAATATCATTTATAAAGCATGACTTAGTGGGTAGAGTAGTCTTCTTTGACTAGCTATTTTTAGGGGTCCAACTTTCTTCACCCCCCTAGAATCTCAAGAATCTAGCATCTGGATTTATGAAGCTTTTATAACCCTATATGCAGTTATTTTCTATCTTTAGGAGGTGTGGGTCATGATGTAGATTCCTAGGTTTAATTTTTATACCTCTCACTTATGTGATCGAGGTTAGTTCTTCTTTCCTTCTTCCTTGGAGGTGAATGCTCGTAGCTCTGGAGAAGCAGATTGATATATTTGGCTCCTTTCATTGGACATAATATAGTATTCCTGCTCATCCCTGTTATTTTCTGAGTTTTCCTATTTTAATT
Organism: Chamaecyparis obtusa; assembly: GCA_027943335.1. NCBI lineage: Eukaryota > Viridiplantae > Streptophyta > Pinopsida > Cupressales > Cupressaceae > Chamaecyparis > Chamaecyparis obtusa. The sequence continues at coordinate 48,565 of BSBK01014747.1, read as the reverse complement.
CATGTTAAAGTTATTGTGATCTTGTCATCCTTTACTTTGCATGTCTGTTCAAGTTGAATGTTCAAGAAGGTGTTTTGCTGTTATTGTTCTAATCTATGTACATTTGGTTTTAAGTTGTCGATGTTTTTCCCTTCTTTTAATATGAATACCTCTTTATTTCAAAAAATTTCAAGGTAGATAGGGTCAAGTTGTGAGTTACTAGATTATTTTAGGTGTCATTGTGAGTTCTATTTCAATCTATGGATCTACTAATTTCGGTGAATCACCTAGTTTTAGTTCCAATTTCATGTAATTTCTCTCTCTTTTCCTTCAAAGTTTAGATTTGTTTCAAGTGATCCAAAGGGAAGTTGGCCCTTAATCCAGAGGTCTATTCTCAGATAGGTTACCCACAACTTGGAGGTAGTCCCATGTTTCACGGGATTGCTAGGTTCTACACTTAGCCATACTCGGGTGCAATCCCTAGTGACAACAGTTATGGAGAGAGCCTTGGGAGGTCAGATATGCAAGCTGACAAGATGGGACCACTACCTCCACCACCACCACCTCCACATGATGGGGAGAGTCATTCCTAGGTCTAGGGCATTGATGTATAGACATATCTTGAGACTTGAGCCAGATTTTGGGATCTCACACTGTACTTGTATCATTATGTATATATATATGAGATGACTAGATTTATGATGTATCTTGTGTATTTGTCTCACTTGTGATGGATGTTTCAATATTATATTTGTCTTTTTATATTGCTCAAATGTATGATATATGCTTATATATGCTCATGTATAGTCTCTCTCATAGATGTATGGTTAGTTCTCATGTTATGATATAGACTCATGTTTCTGAAAATGATCTCCTTTTTGATATAGATATGATGATAAGATTAACCCCTTGTGATGATAGGAAAAGGATGTGATGAAAAGATAAGGAGTGAAAAATGTGATCAAGAAGAAGCAAAAGGTGAGTGCAGTTGACCGACAAGTCCATGAAAGATGAAAGGAGAGCTCTCTCTATACGCAAGATGCAAGACTAAACTAACATGAACTTAAGAATGCAAGCTACTATGAAAAGTGGTTTACTTGCAAGGTTACAAAACCATTAGACTCTAATAATCATCATCGAGCTTTATTGGTAGCATCGCAAGATCATACAATATGCACTAGTATAACTATGGGTAGATGAATATGATCTATAAAAAATAGATATGTGGGAATCCCACCTAAGCATCAAAGACATGTAGGTCAAGATGACTAGTGCAATGAGGTTCCCTAAGTTTAGTATAGCAAGATTATGCTTGCATCGAGACACAAGAAAGTCAAGATGACTATAAACATGCACTTGCAGAAAATAGTCAAGGATAATACATTGTAGATACTAGTGTCAAGTGAAACAAGCATGAATGCTCATGATAGTTAGGATCAACAAAGTATACCCACAGGTAGAAAATAGATAAAACATTTCCTCATGCCCCCAGTCTTCTAGCCATGCATCATCAAAAACTATTAGGGAGAGAAAACTCATCAAAGAAATCATCATAGATAGCACACAAAGAAATAAAGTCAAACAAGTCTCAGTGAGTCAAGTGTTTAAGTGCGTGTATGTAGGTCATAGAGTCAAACTTTGAGTATCGCATCTGCCAATGGAAAATATTGTATCATATTAGACTGCGAGTAAGATATCTGATAAGTGTTGAGAAACACTCGATGCTAGGGAAGTGTTGAAAAACACAATTGGGGAGGTATTGAAAAAAACCATTTGTGAGGTGTGCTAAATACTAATGCATCCAAGAGACCAAAACTAACATAGTTATGCCCCCTAGACAAAGACAAAGACCAATTCCAAACCAAAGCAATAAGGAGAAGGCATGATGGAAAAAGGCTAAGTATTGAGGACGCATGCTAAGAAACAAGAGTGCCAAGGCCTCAAGTAGTGCTCATTTCCAGGTTTTCACCACTTGATAGATTTTTTTATTTTTTCAATTTTTTTGTATTTTTGCTACCAAGGCCCCTGTTTCCAGGTTTGCACCAAGGCACTTTTTCTATTTTTTTGAATTTTTTGCAATTTTTAAAATTTTTTTCAAGATCAATAAGTATGTACAAAGGATGACCCCAGATAGAATGGGCATGATGGATAGAACTTCTTCAAGTGCAAGATATTGATAGGATCAGGGAGCTTCTCTCCCTCTTTAGTAGATAATAAATAAGCACCTGTCCCAAAAGTTGCAGTAATGATGTAAGGTCTAAGCCAATTAGGCTCAAATTTTCCCTTTTGATCTCTATACTATTGATTTCTTAGGATTTTCACGTAGGACAAGATCTCCCACTTGGAATTCTCTAGGGCAAACCTTTTTGTTGAAGGCTTTGGACATCCATTTTTGATAAACCCTCATATGGTCAAATGATGCTTGACGTTTCTCATCTAGAAGTTCTAACTCTTTGGTGTAGGAGAACCTATGAAAACACCTAAGGTCACCATGGATCCAATTAGAGATAGAAGGACAAAAGAATCCTATAGTTTAATTGGGATCTTTTGAATCCTATAATGGAAATTTGTAACAATCAATTTAATTTAAAAGTTAAATGTCCTAGAAGTTTTGATATTGACTTAGGACCAAAATCATGTATGAATGGCCAATAGTGCCAATAAAGGATCTAAGTTATTTAGGGGAATCAATTAGGTCCTAAAAGAAATAATAAATTGATTGGGATAGAATTTAATAGGTTTTTAATAGTAATATGCAATAAAATGTAAGTTGGAAATTCAAATATTTGAATTCCAACAGTTATGAGCATTTAGGAGGGAAAATAATTTAAAGAGTTTTTAGACTTAACTAAACCTTCCAACCAATCCAGATCAGTTGGGGAAGTTTATTTAATGATTAGATGGGTCTTTGGATAGACTAAGGATGAAATGTACGGACTGTCTCAGAAATAGGCAATGAAAATTTAGAATTTTTTATTATTTCTATATGTCATTTGCATGGTTTGAATCCTTACAAGTTTGATTATTGTTTATAAGTATTTTAGGATATTATTTTCATCATTTAAAATAATCTTTGAAGCTCTGAAAATTTATTTGAATCATATTTCACCAATAGGTGCTGACTGGTCTTTGAAAGTCATAGATTTTACTTGACAGTTTGGTCTTTTTGCAATGAAATGGATCATTCCATGAATGAAAACATTATAATTATCATGTAATGATTCCATTATGTCTTGTAAAATATTCTTCTAACATGATCTTATGCAGAAGAGTCAAAAGAGACAAGTGATCACCAAGAATAGTGAAGGAAACTTAAAGAAATTTCTTGCTACAGTGTAGCAGCGGGAGTTTGGCCTTAAGGAGGGCATGTTTTTGTTTGAAATAAAAAAATTACATGTCAAATAAGTGGTGAATCTTGAAGGAGGGGTTCTGGAAGTGAGTTTTGGGTCATTTTTTAGAAGGCCCTAGTTTTTGGAGCCATTCGGTGAGGGATTTTGAGTTTGACCATATGGGAAGTTGCTAGGTGAAAACCAATACCATAATCCTTTGTTTTGGGGTATAAATAGGGACTTATAAAGTTTATAGTATTTGGGGATAAGTATTTTTGGTAGTTCCTTTGTAAAGTGGCCCAATTAGGCCTAGTGGCAATACTGGAGTCAACAATTTTATGCACAGTTGGTCCAAAAGAGTAATACTCAATTTTCAAATATGTTGTGTAACTTCCAAATATAAAATTGTGCTAATATCCTTGAATGCTTTTTTGGGACCCTAGGAAGTCTTGTGGTTGGCCTTGTGTCCTTTGGGAGTCATTTGACCTCTTGGAGCAAGTGGATTCCCTTGGGTACATGGTGAGACCTTGGGATTGTTTTAAAATGTGTAGAGTCTTGTTTTTTAGTTTGTGGAGTTCTTCAAGACTCTACATCAATGTCTCTTGTTCAATTTCTCCTTGGATTTCAAGACAAACTGATAAGCTTCCTCAAGATTTTCCAACTTAGCCAAATTGATTTCTTCTTGGATGGAAATTATCAATCCATTTAGGTACCTAGAAATTATTTCCACATGATCTTCATCATGTCCAAATCTGATATCTAATCTATATAATTCCTTAGTATAATCTTTTGCCAAGCTATCTTTCTACCTCAAACTTTGCATTCGCCTAACTAGGTTAATCTGATAATCACAAGGTAAAAACTTATCTTTCAACTTATTCACCATTTTGTTCCATACCTTAATTTTTTCTTTTCCTTTCCTTTTTTTGTCTAATTACAAATGCTCCCACTACAAGGATGCATGGCTCTTCAACTTGGTGCTAGTAATTTTCACCTTATTTTCCTTAGGAACATTTTCATATTCAAAGTACTTCTCCATCTCGGTGATCCAGTCCATCAATTCATCTAAATCTAACTTTCCACTATACTCAAGATGATTGAAATGTGGTGTTGACTTCAGATTTGTCAAATCTTTCAACAATATTTTCTCACCCTAATCCATCATAGGTCTAGGTTCTACATCAACTTATTATTCCTTAATTTCATCATCACTAAAATCTTCAAGATATCTTTCTTGACGTTGGGTTGTCAAAATAGCTTCTAATATAGCAAAAATCTGCCTCAATATATCTACCAATCTTGGATCTGCATCTCACCTCCCACGAACCATCTTGAAACCCTCTACAATTATAGGTCAAATCACAATCTACTACCCCACAAAAATTAACTAGAGTTTGACAAGAAGGAACCCTAAACCTAGATTTGGAAACCTAGATCTAGATCTCACCTCACTCTAATACCACCTAATGCAAGGTTGGGTAAGGAGAGGGGCCAAAGACACACCCTAACTAGATCCACCTTGTAGAGATTGCATGCAGAAACAACAAAAACACTAGTGAGAGAGAGAACATAGATCAACTTCTTTATTTATTCAAATTGGTTCATACATGCCAAGCTATAAGGCCTTCCTAATTAGGGCCAGATATTACAATCAAGTACAAAATTCCTCCAACATGCATGGATTCGAAAATTATCTTCCATCTTCTATCTCCTTTGTCCTACCAAAAACTGACCAAAAAATTGACTATTAAATTCTAACCAACCAACTATATTTATACAAGAGGCTACCAAAACAAGTCGGCCTTCAAATCCACCATCAATGGAAGGAACAACCAGATCTAGGTTTACATGCTTCCCATTGATAGATACCAACATTAAATTTGTGACCAAAATTAATTACATAATTTGACCTCAATAGGAAGCTAAAACAAACAACTGGGTAAACAAGGATAACCAAGTGTCAGACAAGCATCATCGAGCACCAGGGAATTAACTGAGCACTAGAGGGATAATTGACCAACTTGGTTAACAAAGGAAACTGAGCAACTACTGAGCCAACTCAGTCAAAGAAGGAACTGAGAAACACATGAAAACATAAACATGTTTTTGGTGACACAGGATTGCCAAAGATCATATCTTATAAGACTTACAAATTAATTATCTTCAAGATACAAAAGATCATCTTCAAGAATGTACTCAACAATGTGCTTTCCCTTTATTATTTATTATATACTCAGTCAAATTACTTTGCAAGTCTTATAAGATATGATTTTAACCATTTTAACTTAGATGAACATAGAACACAAGAAGATACAAAAGATCATCTTCAACATGAGAATGTACAATACTCGAGAAGAAATAATAAAGGGAAAGGACAAAGGCAACATAAAATTCATGTTTTTAGGGGGTTCACCACTTAGTGTGTTGGTTAAGTAATGTTTTTGTTATTTTCCCCATGTGTAGGTTCAAACCTCCCCTTTGTAACAAGGGGATGGGGTTCCCCAACTTGTGGCCTCATTGATTCATAGCTGTAGGTCAAAAGCATTTCATGTGGAGTCAGAAGATGTGTCATGTTAGCATAAATGATCACACTAAAAGTTCACCAGACACTAAATAAAATTAAAAAAAGAATTCATTTTTTTATTATAAAAAGCAAGGACACACATTCTTTCCTTGTACAATTTCATCATGAACTATCTTCTTAAATGAAAAATTGAAGATCAATCAAATCAAGGTAATTTAGTATGTGTTAAAGATGTGATTCACTAGATGATGATGCTTTTATTAATTATTCTTCTTTTGGTCCTAATAATGGATCAATACTACAAGCCTTTAGATTTTGAGGCCAAATCCACTAGAGGATGAAGGAATTCCCATCATGACACATTGGCTTCTTACTTTGAGATGTGGGTATGTGCAAGATCATCGTATGCCAAACTAGGCCCTTAAGTGGCAATGAGATTTTAGAAAATCAGGTTTAGGCAAGTTGACATAAAAATTGAACAAGCTATAAATATTATATAAAAAATATGTAAAAAAAGAATCTGTAGAAAATTGAATTTAGTTTCTAAGATGCTAGGCCTTTTTTGAAAAACAATTATTCTATTATCTATATGTTGAAAATTTCAAATTTCAATGTAGTAGTATTAAAATTTTAGAAAAAAATAAGAAGTAGGTGTATGTCTGACCACCTTAAACACAATCAAATGATAATTTTTTTTACAAGATTCTAGATATAAGTAGTCGACTGATGTCCAGATGTGACACATATTTTTTTGTAATTTATTTCCAAGTAAATAATTAATTATGAATTTTCTTCTACAAATTTTCCAAAATACAAAAACTCTTATGTCTGACCACGTTAGCTTAGCCTAAAGTTTATCAAATTGAATTTTTTTTTAATTTTTCTTGTAGTAGGAAAATCATAGAATGTGACACATGTTTTAGATTTCAAAAATGTTATATAGTTTTAAAGCTATAGCTTATTTTCAATAAGTCTATCAATTAGGACAAGAAAGATAACAAGTAGGTGTATGTCTGACCACATTAAAAAAATCAAATGATAATTATTTTTTATAAGATTCTAGATAAAAGTAGTAGACTCATCTCCGAATGTGATGTATATTTTTTTGTATTTTTTTCCAAGTAAATAATTAATTATAATTTTTCTACTACAAATTTTTTTGAATATAAAAATGAGCTCATGTCTAACCACCTTACATGCTTCAACCTAGGGGAGGAAAAAAATAATGGGTGGGAATAGGTGCAATGTGAGAAAGTTGGGAGTTTGTGTGAGAGAAGGTGTAGGGGAGGATGTATAGGGAGGGGAAGATGACATTGACAAAGATGGTGGGGAGCTTGTGGCTTTTGCAGGCCTCTTTGTTGTCACTAAGTAGCCTCTGGTGCAATGACAGGGGTGTTTGTGTCTCCTCTACTACTATGGTAGGGGTGTTTGGGGTCTTTTCTTGGTGGGTGAGGAAGAGGCAATTGATGCCGAGGGTTCCCCCAATACGAGTGTTGTTTCAATGGATTTATGTTCCATCTTTTCTAGTGGTGTTACCTGGGTTTGGTCCCTATCTTTTCCAGAGCTTAACAAGGTGGGGAAACCAAGCTCTATTTGCCACTCCCTTTTTGGCTTTTTGTTACTTGTTCTTTATGCCTGTCTTGTGGATGTGGGAGTTGGTTTTATGTGAATGAACTTCTTTGATGCCTAATCTTTGTAATGTTCTATTGGGGGTTTGAGGATCCTTTGTGCAGTAAGGTATTTCCTTTCTTGGCTTCTACTGGAAAGCTGGACTTCTCTCATGTGGTGATTGACTCTTCCTATCTTGGTCAGTTTTGTCCCTTCCATGGCCTTTTTCTTTTCTCACTATAGGGTTTCTTCTTTTTCTAGATTTTTTCCTCTTTGTATTACTTCTATTGAGTGGGAGCTCATCCCTATTGAGGTAGGATTTTTTCATGTGGTTTCTTGGTGGAAGAATGTGTCTCTTCTTCTTCTTCTCTCTTCTTCTCTGAATCCTATAGAGGGGGAAGATCCTATTGAGGTGGAAGCCCATCCTATTCAGGTGGATAGTGGTTGTTGGGTGGAGGCGAGTAGCTATGAGAGGTTTCTTCTTTCTTTGAACTACATGATGGCACTTTGGAAATGGATGGAGGTTGAACCCTCATTTTTAGGGTGGAGTGGATTGTGTTGGGTTGCAAGTTCAGTGTTGGGGTTTTTCCTTTGGTGTTGGAAGGTCTGAGGCTTTGGGAGTATGTTCCTTCCAGGCCTAGTTTTGAGAGGATTGATGCTGAAGGTAATCATAGAGCTAGTTCCCTGATGCAAATTGTTATGGTTCAGAGTTCTAGATATCATTCTATAGATATGGTTGAGGGCATCTATATGTCTCAACTGTTAATTTTTGGGGGAGCATTTTCTATGCCGGATGCTAGTAGGAGTCTGCATATGGATGCTGAAATTTCTCAAGGGACATTCATGGCTGTGGGTTTTTGGTTATGGTTAAAGGAAGATTCTGAGGTTCTTTTACCCTATGAAGGTGCTGTTGAGGTTTTTGGGTTCCCTATTAAAACTTGGGTTATATTTCTGGAGAGAAGTTACTCTCCAGAAAACTACATGGTGTGAGGCCTAGGCTTGTCTTTTGGACAGCAGGGATCTTAGTGTTTTATTTTTTGTTGCTGGTTATATTTTTTTTCTAGGATGCTGGTTTGAAAATGATCAATCTTATGCAGCATTTATGGTGCTACTAGAGCCTACTTCTGGTAGTTCCACTAATTTTCATTGCTGGAGGGCTCTGTTATTCTTATCTTCTTCCCCTAGCTATCTCATTCTGGTCTATGTTTATATTTCATATCTTTCTTTGATCTTGGCTAGGGTTATGGTCCCCTTCAAAAATTGATTGTAAATGGTTTCAGGGCCCATTCAAAACCTGTATTTACCTCAATCAAAAAAACTTAGTATAAACTTCATCAAATTGAAATATTTGTTTATTATTATTTTATTAGGTGAAGCATAGAATGTGATGTATATATTTCAAATTTCAAAAATGTTAAATTGTTTGAAAGTTATAGTTGTTTTCAAAGTGTCCATCCATCAGGACTTCTTTTTCTCATCACCACTTTTTGGCTTACCATGATCCTGCACATACCCATGGTGCTTTCAATGAGGAGTATTTTTTGCTTTCTTTTATTTCTTTCCTCTTAGCTTTCTTTTTTGTGCTCATAGATTTGGAGAATGCATAGATTGTGAAGTTTGATATTTAAATATAGGTAAGGCTTTTGGTGTTGAACTCAATATGGATTTCTACTAGAAGATTTTATGAGACTCTTCAATAGATAATTATATATTCTTAAGGAGCTTAATATGGATTATTTTTTAATAATTTGGGAGTTTGAAAAGATAACTTGAGATCTTAGCTAAAAGATACACCTTTGTGGGGGTCATAAGACATCTTGCTATAGTTCTACCTAATGTAGGATTTATTTCTCCAAAGAAATATCTTCTAAAAGTTAAATTATTTATTTTATCTAATTAGTGATTTTTATGATGTAAGCTTTAAGGGAGTCTTTTGGTTAAGTGAAATATGAGATTTTAGTGATAAATTTATAAGAACAATGTAATGTATGGGAGGGGGGGATATTGGCATAATACTTAAATTAATAGTTGTATCCCATTGTACATTATTATCTACATTGGTGTAGTTACAACTATTATACCACTATAAATAACTTCATCTTCTACACATAAATCCTCCACACATCATCAATTACGATATCAAGCATTGTTTGTGCTCTTCAATGTGGGAGTTTTCTCTTCAATTGTATGTGTGATATGTATGTTTTTTTCTCTTTTCATTTCTACTATTGTTGAAAGTATCTAAAACATTTTCATAGCATTCCTCTTAATATTAGTGTATGAGGTCCTTTGTCTACCTTATCTTTCTTAGAGATTTCATATTTTTGTAGTTTTTGATTAATTTTAAACATAAATTGTCTAAACATTAGAGTATCATGTAGATGTTTTCATTCCATCCTAGCATCTCGTAATATTTTTCATTTACTTGTCGTTTACGATCATTCTTCCACTCATCACCTTTCCAAGTTGGTGAAAGTGTAATAGTTTGTAACTAGCCTTATCATGTCCCCTCTTCTCATATTTCAATCTAAATTTTTATTTTGTGACCCCCCTCCCTCTCTCTCAAGATCATTCATATTTCTCAAGCTTTATATCTTTCTAAAAGACTTTCATAATTCTATCTCTCTTCTTTATCTTTTCTTCCTCAAGCCTTTGCAAGTGATATTATTCTTATTATCATTGTAAGCATTTATTCCATTATGCCCAAAAGAACATTGGGATTACTAAGCCCTATCAATATATCATTTTACCATTGATACTATTAGGAATAGTACCAAGAGATAATTGAGAGGGCGGAGGGGAGGGGGTGAATTGGTTATCTACAAGATTCAATTCTTTATCCAATTAAGTATACTTAAACATAAATCATAAACACAATGAAAGAACATATGAACACAACACCAATATTTTGGTTATGGGGAAACCCAATTAGTTAAAACCCCGGTGGGAATTGACACCCACTGATATTTTATTCTAGTGTATAATGTTCTTTTCTAGAAGATCTTTTACCCTGTTAGGAGTAGCTTTACAATATATTAAGTATAGTAGACTTGATCAAGGGTCGGACCCTATTAGGAGTCTTTTACAGTTGTCCCTAGTAGGGGAGAGGATGCACTATCTGAGAGCTCACTGCTCAAAGGGGTGAAGGCTACAACCTTCTGAATAATAGATACACACTATATCTCGATCTTGGTCAACTGTGCTTTGACATTCTTGTCTAGATCAATTCCAATGTATAGCACAAGTACTATACTTGGTCAAATAGACCTTCTAATGGTTACACACTTCGTACACTCTGCTCTACTCTTCTTAATTAACCATGAACCACACTCAATAAATCACAAATGACTGCCTATAAATATCTTTCCTCTAAATGATATAATCAAGTCAGCCTATTAGGACAACCTTGAAATAATATTAGAGAAACCATAAAAAAATCCAACAAACATTCTGTCAGCTCTACTATGCACACAACTCATTCTGGGACCTGTCTTATTAAGATAATTGTAGATGCACACTACATACTGTTGACTTTGCCAAAACAACCAGATCTTTCTCCTCAAGCTGAATTAACTCATGCTCTCTTAACCAAACATTAATAACTCATCTCTAAGCTTAACTCCAAGGGTGCATTTCCTAAATATAGGCATAACTCAATGACCAATAAAATCTTTGTCAGCTCTACTGAACAAACACAAGAAACTGCTACTGGCGACTAGCGACTACATAACTTTACTTACGTTCATCATCAAACCATGCATCCATAACTAAAGCATCGCTAATATGTCTTCGACATGTATCCAAGGGTGCAATCCTTCATGACAACTATACGAACAACCATACTCAGAACACTGTCTGTTAGTCTATTAAGAACATTGCTATCATAAGTTGTTGTATAACTGTCTGTACTAACAGTTAACCTTTGCGCCCATGATATCATGTTGATATCATGTCTATGCATCATATATTGAAAGCTTACTTCATAATACATCCATGCATGCTACTTTCCATATGTTGTCATCAATGACAAACATACAGTCGGTACTGACCTGCTAGAAAATCTCCAACAATCTCCCCCTTTGGCATTGATGGCAACATGTGGAATGAAAAACCACCATCAACCCAAATGAATATTTCTTTTATAACATTCTCCATTTCCTCTTTAAAACTCCCCCAAAGATGAATCCTCCATCAGCTACAATATTTTCCAACATTCTTCATTTCCTTAACTGTACTACTATCATAACTGAATACTACTCCCCCTTAGTGTATTACTCCTTCTCTTTCCTTTTGTTTTTCATGACTCTATACTACTCCCCCTTTGACATAAATGGAAAAGGGCACCATTCATTATAAGCTTTGGTACTACTCCTGAAGTAGAGTAGTCCACCTTCCATCAGTCCCTAAGGACTGATGCCTTTTCAACTTTCTTCTAAGTAGAATCAAGGAAGGGAATTACTCCCAACTTCCCCCTGAGATACTCAAAAGTATCCTTTGGCAGGGGCTTTGTGAAAATGTCTGCCAACTAATCTTTAGTACTCACATAGTCCAACTTGACTTCTTTCTCTGCCACTTTATCTCTTAGAAAGTGATACTTGATTTCAATGTGCTTTTTCTTTGCATCCATCATAGGGTTCTTTGACATATTTATAGTTCTAGTGTTATCACTATGAATAAAAATAGGATAATCAATCTAAATTCCAAAATCCTTTATCATTTTCTTGATCCAAACAATTACAGAACAATTCAAGGTTGTTGCAACATACTCTGCTTCTGCTGTTGACTAAGAAATAAAAATCTTTTTCTTGCTTGTCCAAGTGACAAGTCTATCACCAAGAAACACTACTCCTCTTGATGTACTCTTTCTATCTGTTGGCTTTTAAACTTGTTCCCACACGGTGCCAGGTTTACACTATGATTGACAAACTAGTTAGTCTTCACTCCAAAGTCTGACAAGGGAAAAAGTGCCAATTGATGAGGATAAAGAACATCCTCTTTTTGCTTCGAGCTCCACATTCACTCAGGCAGGTATTGCCTCATCTGCACACTCATGACTCTTCATGACAAAACTAAAGGCCTACAGATAGATTATTGTGGAATGGTTCTCAAACTCCTAAGTATCATGTACCTCGATGAAGCCAATATATCATGCAATAGCCCTACTTGCATGGAGTGATTAAGAAAACCAGAGACCTACACTAACAAATTGAAAAGGAAAGGGTGGGATAGAAATGAAATGATTTTAAAATGACTGAAAGGTCCCTTGAGATGCCCTAAATCTCTGATAGACCAGTGCCTTATCCAATTGGCTACAGAGTCAAATACCCTACTGCAAGAGACAGTTATGAAACAAGAACACAATATGCTCAATGTGTTGATTCCTGACATCAATCACACACTATGACCAAACCTCAACTTAACACCCACCTATGCATTCAAGCATGCTATTACCCATCAAAGGATTTTACCCCTCCCCTTAGAAGAGACCTGTGAAAAGACAATACATTAACCAACATCTACTGGAAGAAAAGCATGACCTATCTTTGATATTTCAGCTCATACATGCATAAACACTAACTCTGAACTAGTTATCCCTGTGAAGACAACTCCACCTGGAAACACTTAGGCAATGCAAATAGACAAATCAAACACCCTTGATGTATGATTAATGATTCAAAATTCAAATGGAGACAATCTGATACAAAAACAAGTACACTGCAATCTCATACATAAGACAATCTTGTTACAAAATGTATTGTATTCCCATAGCCAGAAAGGGACAAAGGGAACACCTTGTATGCAGAGAAAAGGGAAAATACATGGTAGGAAGAACATTCACAGAACCAGTCTCCACAACAGTGGAAGAGAGGAACCCAGACAAAGACAAAATTTCAACATTTTATACCACTAGCTGCCTTGGAAACCCATGACAGGTTGCAACAAGCTACGGACAGCTAGGGAAAGGGTTTCACCCACCAAACCAATCAAAATTACATCATAAATTACTACAAGGGGTAGGAAACCAAGCAATCTGGAGAAAGAAATCTCAAACAAATTCTACAATTATGAGCACATTGAGATTAGGACAGAAAACTAGGAACTGCCATGAAACTAGTACAAATGGCCACCTACAAACATACCTCGAGAAAAGATTGCAATCACCCCTCATGGTACAAATCCCTCTGCAAACAACTGCCAAGCACTCAGGACCACATTGCAAATTGTTTCCCACCAAACAAGGTCTTTTCTGCATTCAATTCCATAAAAAATGGTACCCCCTGTCACTGGAAATTCACAGACATTCAAATTTGAAACTGCAATGGTCACCACAACCGCAAGGGGTACTGCAACCGCCACCACACTACCAAGGACACGTGTCACCTGGTTACATGATCGCATAGCTGAGAGAAAGGCTATTCGATCATGCGACAGCCAATAGGAAGGCGCTACATCACCACACTTGACCACAGAACACCGCCACTGCACAACTCTGCAACCGTGAACAAGGGCACGTGTCCGCCAGTCACATGATCACATAGCTAAAGAATGGGCTATGCAATCATGTGACAACCAACCAAAGGCTGCCACATCACCACATCTGCCAGCGGGCCCAAAGTGAACAAACTACCAGCACCAAATCGGGTGGTGGGCGCATGATCACATGGACATAGAATATTCCATGTGATCATATGCCGACTATAGATCTTTGGTCTCTAGCCCCACAATGTCACACCTATGCTATTAGAAAAGTAAACCGCCAAGCAAATGCATAGGACCAGGACCCACATGGCCACATGGCAAGCGGTCGCATGATCGCATGTTAGAAAAGTCTAACATGTGGCCATGCCAAAGCCAATAGGGAAGAAGCTGGACCCACCACACGGTCGAACTTGCACAACTAGAGAAAAACACCATCAATCAGGGCAGAAGCGCAGTGTCGAAAACACACAGGAATTTCTGATAGACCAAAAGGCAAACAAGGGAGCAGAAAACAACATGGGTTCCCGATGCCAAAAGATAAGCGAACCAAACAAGAAGCACAGGGTCAAAAACAACACATAGGTCAAAAACATCATGGACTTTTTGAAAACACTTTCGGTTTTCGACACTGTGGCAGATTTAAAAAAAATTTCCCGCAGACTTTAAACTTTGAATAAATTTCAGGATTTTATGATTTAGCACGTGCAAATTTGACTAGAACCTGGTGACAACACAAGGGACACAGGACAGGGCACAAACCAAGAAAACTTTCAAGGCAATAGGCCATTTGAAAGGATTTTTGCATGACATAAAAATGGCCTAACACTGTCATCAACGCATCCTACCCAATCTACATAAGTGTACACATGAAGCTCAACATTTTCTAAATTAGGATACCATAGACCATAATCTATAGTGCCTTGAAAGTATCTGAATATCCTTTTTACTGCCATGAGGTGACTTTGTTTAGGCTCTTCTGCAAATCTTCCAACTATATGAACTGCATTGGAAATATCAGGTCTAGTTTGAGTAAGATAAATAAGTTTGCCAATCATAAACTTGTACAGAGTTATATCTACTACTGGTGAGTCATCTTCTTTTGTAAGCTTGCATCTAGTGATCATAGGAGTCCCTACTGGCTTGCAGTCATCCATCTTGAATTTCTTTAACATTTCTTTCACATATTTTGATTGATTTATGAATATACCTTTCTTTGTCTACTGCACATTCAATCCCAAAAAGTATTTGATAGGACCAATCATACTCATCTCAAATTCATTTTGCATCTCCTTAGAAAATTTAGCACTAAGTTTGTCATTACCTCCAAAGCTAATGTCATCAACAAATATGGCTACAGGTAGTAAACCTTTAGATGTCTCTCTTATGAATAGATTACAATCTGTCGCTCCTTTCTTGAATCCAATATTTGTTAGATATCCATCTAGTCTTTCATACCATGCTCCAGGGGCTTGCTTAAGTCCATAGAGGGCCTTCTTCAATCTACATACCATGTTAAGTCTATCTGATAAGGTGAATCCTTCTGGCTGTTCAATATATACTTCTTTCAAGTCTCCGTTTAGGAATGCTGACTTGACATCCATCTAATACACTTTGAAATTTTTGACTGTAGCATAAGCTAAAAACAACTTAATAGCTTCTAATCTACTCACAGGTACAAAGGTGTTTGAATAATCAATGCCTTCTCTTTGTGCATAACCTTTACATACTAATCTTGTTTTGTTTCTGACTACTGTACCATCTTCATTAATTTTTTTCTAAATATCCACTTTGTTCCAATCACATTCTTATCACTGGGTCTTGGGACCAGTTCCCAAGTGTCATTCTTGATGATCTGATCAAGTTCTTCTTTCATAGCCTCATGCAAATCTGAATCATTACAAGCATCTTCAACATTTAAGGGCTCAATTTGAGATAATAAACATATCACATCATCATCAACTGATTTCTTTGCTTGTGATCTTGTTAGGACTTTGGCGCTTTGATCTCCAATAATGTCTTTCTTAGAATGGTTTCTAGATGTAAACTTTGGAACCTTAGTGGATGTTGACTCGTTAGCCTTAGGAGTTTCTTCTTCACTTGTCTTAGGGTCATTGAACAACACATCAATGCTGTCAAACATCTCTTTAATGATTGTTTCACTAGTGGAGGGTCTAGGTTCTTCTTCAATCATAGGTGAGTAATAATGATGTCTTTCTTGAACCATGAACTTTTCATCCATCTTAACATGAGCACTTTTAATGATCTTTCTCAACCTTAAATTGAAACATCTATAAGGTTTAATTTTAGTAGAGTAACCAAGGAAAATACCTTCATCGCTTCTTGCATCAAACTTTCTTATTGCTTCATACCTCTTGATGTAGCACTTTCTTCCAAATATTCTGAAGTATTTTATTGTGGGAACATTACCAAACCAAAACTCATATGGTGTTTTGTCAGTGCCTGGTCTCAATTGAATTTTATTGATGGTATAGACAATTGTGTTGACTGCATCTCTCCAATAGGTGTGTGCTACTTTTCCTTCAATCATGATAGTGTGCACTGTATCAAGGATGATCCTATTCCTTCTCTCTATAATTCCATTTTTCTAAGGGATTCTAGGTGCACTTAACTATCTCTTTATGCCATGTTCTTTGCAGTACTCATAGAATCTATCAAACGTGAATTCTCCTCCTCTATCTGATCTCAAACATTTTATCTTAAGTCCAGATTCATTCTCAACTTTAGCTTTGAATATTTTAAACTTCTCAAATGATTCTGACTTATTTTTTAAGAACACGACCTACATCATCCTAGTATAATCATCAACAAAAAAAATGAAATACCTTTCACCATAGTATGATCTTGTTTGAGTTAGACCACATAGGTCAGTATGCATCAGATCCAACTTGTTCTCTATTGAGTTGTGCTTACTTCTGAATAAGTTTCTCACATGCTTTCCAATCACACATTCCCTGCATATAGTATCAACTAGCTTTTCTATGCTAGGTAGATCTCTTACTACCTTAACATTGATTATCTTTACTATGTTATCAAAATTGATATGACATAGTCTTTTATGCCACTGCCAACTATCATAAACTTTAGCAACAAAACAACTTTCTTTTGAATTGACTTGAAAAACATTACCTCTTGTCTTAGAGCTTGGTGCAATCATAACACCATCCTTGTTGTTTATGATGCATTTGTCATCTTTGAACTCCAACTGATAGCCTTTTCCAAGTAATTGTCCAACACTGAAAAGGTTATGTTTCAAACCATCAACATATAGAACATCATCAGTACAATTCTTTCCATCCAAGGTGATGGCTCCTCTACCAACTATGGGTTTAGGAGTGTTATCTCTAAATCTAACCATGCCACCATTGTATTTGTCCAGATGGACAAATCTATCTTTATCACCTGTCATGTGATGTGAACATCTACTATCTATGATCTAGTCTATCCTTACATCATCTTGTGAGATTAGAGCTAGCTCATGTTCCTCTTTCTTATTTTCATGATCAGTTATAGAAATGAATCCAATTTCTTCTTCACCTGATTGATCATCTAAAACTCCATCTCTAACATAGTAACATTCCTTAGAGTACTTAGGTTTATAATCCTTATTGAACTTTCTAGCTCTAATAGGACACTTAGATGCAAAGTGACTGATCTTATTACATGGAAAGAACTTAAATGGTAATTGACCTTCATATTTTCCTTTTCCTTTCTTTTCTCTTTTGGAAATCATAGCAATAAAATCATCTAAAATTACCAAAGGTGTTTGCAGATTTCTTACCATGAACTGTTGCTTTGAAGGCTGTCTCACTCTTAGGTTCTGTCTTCAATCTTGAAATCTCATAAGCTGATATTTTGTTGATCAAGGTCTCTCTTTTGAAATTAGATGTAAGCTGCATGGTCTCATCAAGAATGTTGATCTTGTTTTCATATTCTGGAGTGAGAGTAGTCATCAATTTGTCCATAATATCTTCCTCTAATATCTCTCCACCATTGTTCCTAATTCCAACAACTGCTTCATTGATCCTTTGGTTATAAGCTCTGATGTTTTCTTTAGGCAACATTTCTAATGCATTGTATCTTTTCTTCCAAGTTTTTTTGCACATATCTTTTGCTTGTTTGTCACCTTCAAACATGTCTTCTAGGTGCTTCCATATCTTATGGGCGGTGTCTACTTTCTTTAACTCTAAAAATTCACTATTAGATAGGGTGCTGATAAGAGCTTCTTTAGCTATAGCATTCTGATGAAATAATTCATTTTGTGCTTCAGTAACATCATCTTTTCCAAGATCTTCTAGGGTAGGAATCTTGGCTTCTTTGACAGTTACACTAAAAACTTCAAAGGCAATGCATTGCAAATGAGTCACCATCTTGTTCTTCCAATCAAGATAATTTTCTCCATCAAACTTAGGACTTTCTTTTCTAAAGAATTCCATCCAATCAACCTCAAGCTGTTAAAATTTCTCTCCGAGGCACTTGGCTCTAATAACAATTGTTAGGAATAGTCCCAAGAGATAATTGAGAGAGGGGGTGAATTAGTTATCGACAAGATTCAATTCTTTATCGAATTAAGTATACTTAAACATAAATAATAAACACAATGAAATAACATATGAACACAACACCAATATTTTGGTTACGGGGAAACCCAATTAGTTAAAAACCCTAGTGGGAATTGACACCCACTGATATTTTGTACTAGTGTATAATGATCCTTGCTAGAAGATCCTTTATCCTATTAGGAGTAGCTTTACAATATATTAAGTACAGTAGACTTGGTCAACAGTCAGACCATGTTAGGAGTCTTTTATAGTTGTCCCTATTAGGGGAGATGACGCACTGTCCGAGAGCTCACTGCTCAAAGGGGTGAAGGCTACAACCTTCTGAATAACAGATACACACTATATCTAGATCTTGGTGAACTACACTTTGACCTACTTGTCTAGATCAGTTCCAAGGTATAGCACAAGTAATCTACTTGGTCACATAGACCTTCTTCTGATGGTTCCACACTTTGCACACTCTGTTGTACTCTTCTTAATCAACCATGAACCACACTCAAGAAATCACAAATGACTGCCTATAAATATATTTCCTCTAAATGATATAATCAAGTCAGCCTATTAGGACCTACTTGAAATCATATTAGAGAAACCATAATAGACTCCAACAAACATTTTGTCAGCTCTACTATGCATGCAACTCATTTTGGGACCTATCTTATTAAGATAATTGTAGACACACGCTACACACTGTCGGCTCTACCAAAACAATTGGATCTTTCTCCTCAAGCTGAATTAATTCATGTTCTCTTAACCAAACATCAATAACTCATCTCTATGCTTAACTCCAAGGACACATACCCTAAAGATAGGCGCAACTCAATGACCAATAAAATCTCTATTGGCTCTACTGAACAAACACAAGAAACTACTACTAGTGAATAGCGACTACATAAATTTACTTGCATTCATCATTAGACCATGCATCCATAACTAAAGCATCACTAATATTTCTTCGACATATATCCAAGGGCACAAGCCTTCATGATAACTGTACAGACAACCATACTCAGAACACTGCTAACATAAGTTGTTGTATAACTATATGTACTAATAGTTAACCTCTACACCCATGATATCATGCTGATATCATGTCTATGCATCATATACTAAAAGCTTACTTCATAATACATCCATGCATGCTACTTTCCATATGTTGTCATCAATGACAAACATATAGTCAGTATTGACCTGCTGACAAATCTCCAATAGATACACTTATATTAAGAACACACATTATTTTTATTTCCATCTATTTATCTTGGTTACTATGTAGGTAGAAATATCAAAGTGGATATTCAACTAGGGAATATCTGATGTAGGAGCATCTTGGGTTTTTGAGTAATCTTGCATCAACCAAAAACATTTCTTGATTTCTGTACCTATTTTCTGTTGTTTAGATTATAATATTTTCATTTGTTGGTTTCATGTTTTGTGAAGATTACATGATGTTGAGGACATATTTGGGAACCTTCTCCTATGGTCACATAAGGATTGGATAGACTATTTTAAAGTTACAGTTGTTTTTCTTGTTGTCGGAACTTTATTTTCCTAAAATTTTGGTGGTGATTGCGAGTCTTGGCTCCCATGATCCTTAATGATTCAGCCAGTATTCCCTAGGGTCCTTAAAGAGGGCCTAAAGTACTATCTTTTCCCAAAGGTGCATGTCCTAATTCATTAGGAATCAAAAGTTATGACCGTTTTTCCCCGGGACCTATTTTCTACTAGTTTTCATGTGAAACATGGATTGTTTCTTCTTGCGTAGTTCTGTATGATCAAATGGGGCCTTGCACCCTTAAGATAATTTTATTGGGTCATTTGTGGACCTAAATCCAAATGTGCATCAATTTATGTTCATTCTTGCATTAGTTTTGGTTGAAATCTTCCAGACTGGACCTATATTGTAATTAAATGCCTGACTGGCCGACTTGTGCCTTTGCTGGCTATATAAGGAGTCTATATTGGTGTAGTAGGGCATAAAGAGGTGGTTCTAGATGATAGAAGGATAGTAGAAGAAGTATCATAGAAGAGGATATGCTCGCAATGATTCTAATTGCATAATTCTTATTGTCTAAGGCCGAAACTCGAAAGGCCTCACAGCCGGGCATGTTGAAAGAAATAATATAAATTCTCTGTTGTTGCTGCCAGCTGATTGTCTCATATCCATTGTATTTTCACTGATTTCATGTGGTATCATATTGCTTCCATTGTGTAACTCTGAGTAGGGCTTATTTGTGGATTCAAGTGGACTCAATTCTCCTTGATTCTGCTTGTATCTACCTTGCCCCTGCATCAATATTCTTAAGGAGCCCAAACATTTTTCATTGTCTTCGCATTTGCAGGTACTCTAAGGACATTTTATTACATGATGACTTGTAAGTATCTTCTTATTGCAAAATTTATTTCTATTGTTTGTTAAAATCATACTATTTAGTTTATTTCTTTATATTTTGATTGTATGTTATTTTCTAGCATGTTTTCCATTTCTAGTTTTATAAATTAGGTAAACAAAAAGATTATTTTTTTGTAAATTCTATTTTTTTTTTGTATTTTATTCATAAGCTAACAACACAATGTGTATATATTTTCATGAAATCCTAACATCTATGCAATATGATAGGATCCTAGGTAGTAAGTTCCTCTTTTTGATTGAAATTTATTTTGATTCTCTTTTGAGTTCTATAATTTGTTTTTATAAATTATTATTTTTGAATAATGTTTTATCAACTTTCTTGTATTGTCTTAGCAAAATAAAAAACACTTTATTTTAAATCATTTATAGCTTTGAGGTTTATTCTATTAATTAATAATAAAACCAATGAAATGATAATATGAAATTAGGGAAAATTGTTTCACTAATAAAATTATGTAAAGCACTAATTTTCCTCTTATACAATAATATATTAAGCTCTTTTATTTTTCTTATGATAGTTTTCCCATGGTACATTTAGTATCATCTTAATGATATGTTTTTCTATTCTCTTTCACTATACATCTAAATTATTTTTTTCAAGAATATTTTTATCTCTTAAGATATTTAGTAATAGCTTAAAATGGTTGTAAGTGTGCTTGTAAATATATAAGAAGATAGCTTAGTCACACAAGAATATGTTTATCTTTGTTGGCTCCTACATCCATATCCAAAAATATTGTATTCCTAAGAGTGCCATTGAATACCAACAAAATGCTCATCGTCGCTATGAGGTCTTTTCAACTGACCTTAAGGATGCCCCCGTAGATGAGAAATTCATTTTTCATTTGGGTAAGTGAAAGAATCGTAAAAGTAGTACTTCGTTCTACCATAGAATTGTAGCTTTTAATGACGATGACTCAGAATATACTCCCCCTGAGGGAGATTTTAACTAGATTCTTTAGATCCTATATGTCCCCGCATATGTCTGCTAAAGAAAAGGGGAAAACCCTTACTCTGTCCTAATCTATTCGGGGGAGGGAGAAAGTCGTCTAGAATTAAGAAATTAAAAAAGGAATCTTATAAGGATGCCGACCCCGCCGTGCATTCCCCAACTTATCAGCCTCTAAGTATGGGTGATATAGATATAAAGATTCATATTGATATTCCTTTGGATCTGGGTAAAGATACCCTTGTCAATAAATCCATTGGAATACAATTCATAGAACCCTCGTATAAATGTTGGAGGTCGTTGTTTCCTTTATACCTAGAAAACAACTCAGCTTCTGAATCAATTTCTTTTATTAAACAAAGGCCTACACTTAATATGGTGCAATGCATCATTCTCTTTTATTAGTTCAAAGTGATGAACATAAATGTTAAGGAATTACAACACTAAACTAAATTATAATAATTATTTTCTAATAAAACATTATATTCACTCTAAAATACTATAGTATAAAATATTCAAGGAAAATTTTGTGGACAAGATGATGCTCAACTATCATGTGGATTGAAAGAATAAGACTATGGTTTGTGCCTCTACTAAATTAAATAGTCAAGAAAATCATCACATTTCTCTTCTTTCATTATCAATCTCTTGTACAAACAAAAATTCTTCTCCTCTAGTAATTTAATCTCTCTTTTTCCAACTCCTTAAAGACTTAATGGTTCTTATCCACTTAAAAATCACCATTGATCTTTGCACTACTCATACCACCTTCTATTACACTGGCACATAAATCATATAAAATAAAAACTTCTATACGAGTTTTCTTATTGTTCACATTAGGCCATTTAGACATACTTTCCATTTCATCTTTCATGAGGAGGTTTTCATTCCCTAGCTCTAAATGATGTCGTTCACAAGATAACTCTTTTTTTTATTTTCTACCCTTTTTACACAACAAATTTTTGTGATTTTATTTCCTCCCTCAACCACTCTCATTTCTTCTCCGAGAATGTGATGATCTTATCATCTCCTTTGATCGATTATAGGATTTGTGATAAAACATAGCAATATGCTTCGATGATTCGATCCTTGATATTTGATAACATAAAGGAATTTTTATCCATTGCAATTTGTAGTCCATTACTTCTTGCATTTACTGAATGGTAATTGATAATGTAATGAAGTTACACCAATATTCCCCCCTTATTACATTTATTCTAAAACCATCAAATTCACCTTGCCCTATGGATCCCCCCCTTAAGGCTTACATAACAAAACATGTCAATTACATAATATGAATACATATATTGAGAAATTCTTCTTTCCTTTTTTTTTGAAGTTGCGAATCTTGAATCATCCAAGGCTCCATCAAGCTATCTTGTGACCCTCAAAAAGGTGTAGCTTCGAGTTCTATTCTTAAGCTCTCAGTCTCGAATTATCAAATCATAGTCTTGAATTATTCAACAATGATCTCTAAGAGATGTGATAGATCTCTATCATTATCTAATGACCGTGAAAGGGTATAATTATCAATCATACACTCTAAATATTGCTTGACAACAATCCATATTGAGCGCAATAGCAAATCTTAAACTTGTCTCCAAAATGAGTCTTCACAAGACATGCATTCTTCAAATTTTTCAGCATTAGAAAGAAAAATAAAAATAGAAAGCCAAAAATGCTTCTGATGCAAAACACCATCTCAAAGTGAGAAGCTAACTTGAGATGATGGAAGTTCTTCCATCCTTCGATGCCACCAACCTCCAAAAATGTGAAGGTTTAGAGTATAAGATTTTGATTAATGGGAGACTGAAAATTAGTAATAATCTCTACATCAGCTGTTGTGTTCTCATGTTCAATGCATGCAATATTGCCTTCTTTAGATTATTTTTTTAGTTTTCCTTTAAGAACATCACTAGCTCTAGTTCTACAAATCCATGTTGTGTGCCCCCTTTTCTTACAATAAAAACATTTATAGTCTGTTTTATTTTTATTTGACCATTTTTTGGTACTTTGTGAGTATAATGCCTAGTCTATTTGATGAGATTCTTCTATGACTTCCTTTGTCCTATTTTCTTCTGCTAGAAGGGTTGAAATTATATCCTCTAGAGTCTACAAAGTGAGTTGACTTAGTGTAAAGACAACATTACTATATTTGGAAGATAAGCTATTTAAAAAGATGGCCTTAACATCATCATCAATAGGAGCCTTAACTTCTACAAGTTGTCTAATGAGAGACCTTAAATTACTTATATGATTTGACATTGTGATCCCATTTTTCATTTTGAATCTTAAAAATTAAATTTTTAGAGAAAAATTTGCATTGACATCTTTTTCTCCAAACAACTTGTTTAGATTATCTCAAATATCGGCATAAGTGTTATCTAGATCTACATGATGAAGTTTAGAATCTACAAGAGCAAGACCAATAATAGTAGGTTAGCTTTATCATCTCTATTGTTCCACTCCAACAATTTATTTGCATTTGTAGATGGTTTTTTTTCCACTTACTATGCCTCATAGGTTTTTATTCATCAATTGAATTTGTATTTTTATTCTCCATATATGAAAATTGAAACTATAGTGTTTATCTAATGGAATTTCCATTGAATAATAACACTAGAAACCACCAACCATTTGTTAGCCCTTTTTCATGTCACAGCAAAAACCCTCAGAAAATGGTCTACACCTACAAAATTTTCATGGTCATATTCATTTCCCTCTGGTCCCTGCAGTTGTTTTTCCCTGTCTCTGGCCTAAACCCTAGGTTTAAATTCATAATTCTAGCCGTTGCATAGAAAAAAGCCCTAATTTGCTGTGGCCTTGTCATATTTTAATGTTACCTTTTTTAGGCCACTAAACCCTAATTTACCCATGTGCTAATTGTTGACCCCTTTTAGTCATCTTTTCAAGTGTTGAGCGGTTTGTCGCATGATCGCATAGGCCATTTTCATGCTATGCGATCATGCAACTAAGGTTTGATTTTGGGCCCCTTTAATATTTTATGTCTATCCACCTAGCACTTTTAATTTTTCCCTAAGTCCCAACACTTTATTATTTCCAAGTATCAGACATTTTGAAATGTGTGGCTGTCGCATGATCTCATGAGCCTTTTTTAGGCTATGCGATCATGCGACAAGATGCCACCTGTCCTGGCAGACTTGTTTATGGTATCTAAGGTGGTGGCTAGTTATTGGTCATGAGGCAGTGAGTCGGCAAGTTGTCAGCGGGACCTGACAGTTCTCAGATTCTTGAAAATCTAATAGCGGTCGTGTGTTCGCAAGGAATCTTTCCAAGCCATGCAAACATATGACTAGCCATTGATCTTACAGTGGAGCTTAATGCGAAAACAAAGTGGGACCATTGACAGATTTTTCACAGGTGGTGATTGTCAGAATCTTTCGAAATTGGTATTAAAGATGACAGGTCTTCCACTTGTAATTCTTCTGTAATGTGGTAGTTTGTGACTCGATGTTCAGTTAGATGATGTGTCACCGTGGGACCTAAGTAGTATGAAGATTAAAGTGTGGAAAGTTCTTACGGCTATCGTTATACCATTAAGATGAGATGCATGTCTTTTATGCATCATGGTATAGCGATGACTGTCGATCTTGCCCAAGGATTAAAAGTGTTCAGTGGGTCCTGTTTATCGGCATGTCAGAAGGCTCTGACATCTGT
Organism: Chamaecyparis obtusa; assembly: GCA_027943335.1. Lineage (NCBI taxonomy): Eukaryota > Viridiplantae > Streptophyta > Pinopsida > Cupressales > Cupressaceae > Chamaecyparis > Chamaecyparis obtusa. The sequence goes on along the minus strand of BSBK01014747.1, from coordinate 23,025 downwards.
AGAGATCAATGGTGGGTGTGTCTTCACAAAGGATGTGTCAGATGCATGAGATTATAAGACAACCATTGATTCTTTTGTGACATAGATTTTCAGTAAAGCGGGTCCACTGCCAGGTGTACGCAGTTGGCCATTTCTTATTGGTCCACATGGGAATATTTCAGATGTGTCATTAGGCGGGCCTGGTTGGTAGCAGAGTGTGCTAGTGATTAAAGAATGGTTTAATCATGTGGTTGTCGTTATACCGCTGGATGAAGATGTTTGATATGTAAAGTCACGGTATAACAATGACCATTCAATTTTCTAGCTTGTAGTCGGTCCTGTGTAAGAGGTGACTGGGTAGAGGTGACGAATGGTGTGTTGACATCTGGCGGTTTGCAGGTGGGCCTAGGGTTATAAAGTATTTTCTATATTCTGGCGGCTTAGATAAAATGTTCAGTGGGCCCGAGAGATTCTAAGGGATGTCGAGATGGAGGATCTGATGGTTGTCATATGTTTCCATAGAATCTTTTGAGGCTATGAAAACTTACAACAACTATTCGATTAGAACCTTATGAGGAGTGGGTCCAATTTTCTATGAGGGGCCTTTTTCTTGCTGACATGCTCTATTTTCGTTGGTCGAGAATTTTATGAGGTGGCAGAGACTTTTTGAAGGTTTTGTTGACTATTGAAGGATTTTTGCTCGCCACCTAATCTATCGGGAATATTAAGGATCGACGGTCACATTTTAATTCTAATCCTAGAGCCGTTGCTTTTCAAATTTGAATTTTCTTGTAGGGTTTTCGCTACAGTTTGATGCAGGAAGCCGTATAAGACAAAGCAGTGGTTCAGAATTGATTTCCATGATCGGTTGCAATTGGAAATTGATGTAGAAGATATGGTGATGCAGTGCAAGGCAGGAGAATCCCCGATGGAGATGTCCTAATCCCCAGCAAATAACCACACAATAGAATATAATAACAATACAAAGATTTAGATCCACACAATGCAAAAACTCATAATAGAATTATCATATTTTCATCCAACATGCCCGACTGTAAGGCCTTCCGGGTTATGGCCAAATACAATGCAATTACAATAGAAACTCCACAAGATCTCGCAAGATCCAAACCAAACCCTAGCTCGCTCAGATCCACACACTGGTAGGAACCCCCAAGGAAGATCTAAACTTGTTCTCGCAAGCCCACCAAGCAATCTCCTTGTTTTCCCAAGCCACAGCTACTAGCTCTCCTCAAAACTCACTCCACATCCACCTCCTCTTCTCCCAAGTGGATGAATGAATGCCTCAAGACTTCCCCCACAACCCCTACTTATACCAATCTAAGCCACAGGTCGGCCCTGAATATAAATTAAATACAAATACCGAAATTAAATGCCACAAGTCGGCCAATAACAACAATTAAATTTCCAAAATTGATGTCTTAGTAAAATCACGATATCTCCTAGCTCCGGATGAATTAGAACTCATTCTTCGAACCACAGGTAGAAATATAGGCCCTCTTCAATGCTTGAAATTTTTAGCCTCTAACTCTTTATGGAAAATTACTTATACAGCGTGAAATAGGCACCAAATTTCTAAGCAAGGTCGAGCTCCCCAAGGCCATGCTGAGCAACCAAGACCATGCCAAGTTCCATTAAATACATCAAATCCAATTACCAAAGACCCAAGTAGGTTTATCCAACTCTACCAAACCCCTCACATATGAAAATAAGTCCACATGACTCCATCAAATCTCCCAAACATGCAGGATAGTGAACTACCCTAGGATGCTCCTGCATCAAACTCCCCAGGTGCAAAAAGAAGTATGCCTCATACTTTGACACCAGATGAAATATCTGCAACCATCTTCATCTTCACCAAAGGCTTCCACTCCAATAGGGACAATATAACCAACATGCAAATCATCCAAATCCGCATCCATCTGTCAACCACTAGAATCTCAACCATCCAATCAACATGCTCACTCCCAGTAACAAACTGAACATAGTGCCTCACCAACATTCTCTATAGCGGATCACTACCAACAACAACAATATCCTCAAACATGAAATCCATGTCACCAACATGTAAGCTCAAATCCACAATAGGAGCAACATGTAAATCCTCAACCATGTCAACCAACAACAGGTTCACATCAGGAACATACAGATCCGTAGTATCATGTAGATCCTCAACCACATCAACAACTAGTGAATCCACACTAGCAACATCCATATCAACAACATCCATATCACCAACATATGGATCATCACCCTTATCAAACTAATTATCCATGACCAAGTGCTCCACAATTTCCATGTCAGACTCAACCAACTGATCATGAAAACCAACCTCAATCACAGCATCAACAAGGTTAGGAAGCTCCATAGAAACATCCACAAGTTTCTCGGCAAGTTCCGCATCAGCCTCCATACACTGATCAACAAAACCAACTTCCATCTTGACCTTGCTATGCCCTCTTCTCTCTCGAACAAGTCTTCTAACCGGCCAGACAACTCGCTTCCTGATCGGTAGACTCCAACTCTATGGTTTCAAGATCTCTCAAACTCTCTTATGAAATTTATCTAGAGATGGATCACTCTCAACCATCCTTTCCTTAACTTGATTAGTCAATCTAGCTTCCAACCAAGCAAAAGTCTTTGAAATATTCTTCTCCACTACATCATGGATTTTTGCAATCATCTCAGGGTCCAATCTTCTTAGAGCCATCTTCCAAGATCTTCGCAAACTCTCTGTAGAAAATCACCAACTAGATCCAACCTTCAACTAGGTCCTAGTGAAAACTGCCTCACATTCAGTGCTCTGTCCACACACTCAAGAACAACCTTCACTCTGAAAAACTCCACCCAAGGTCCTGGTGTAAACTGCCTCACATTCGGCGCTCTGTCCACACACTCAGGAACAACTATGCTCTGATACCACTTGATGCAGTGCAAGGTAGGAGAATCCCCGATGGAGATGTCCTAACCCCCAGCAAATAACCACACAATAGAATATAATAACAATACAAATATTTAGATCCACACAATGCAAAAACTCATAATAGAATTATCATATTTTCATCCAACATGCCCGACTGTAAGGCCTTCCAGGTTACAGCCAAATACAATGCAATTACAATAGAAACTCCACAAGATCTCACAAGATCCAAACCAAACCCTAGCTAGCCCAGATCCACACACTGGTAGGAACCCCCAAGGAAGATCTAAACTTGTGCTTGCAAGCCCACCAAGCAATCTCCTTGTTTTCCCAAGCCGCAGCTACTAGCTCTCCTCAAAACTCACTCCACATCCACCTCCTCTTCTCCCAAGTGGATGAATGAATGCCTCAAGACTTCCCCCACAACCCCTACTTATACCAATCTAAGCCACAGGTCGGCCCTGAATATAAATTAAATACAAATACCGAAATTAAATGCCACAAGTCAGCCAATAACAATAATTAAATTCCCAAAATTGATGTCTTAGTAAAATTGTGATATCTCCTAGCTTCGAATGAATTAGAACTCATGGTTCAAACCACAGGTAGAAATATAGGCCCTCTTCAATCCCTGAAATTTTCAGCCTCTAAATCTTTATGGAAAATTACTTATACAGCCTAAAATAGGCACCAAATTCCTAAGCAAGGCCGAGCTCCCCAAGGCCATGCTGAGCAACCAAGACTATGCCAAGTTCCATTAAATACATCAAATCCAATTACCGAAGACCCAAGTAGGTTTATCCAACTCTACTAAACCCCTCACATATGAAAATAAGTCCACATGACTCCATCAAATCTCCCAAACATGCAGGATAGCGAACTACCCTAGGATGCTCCTGCATCATATGGGTTGCCGCGCAGATCAGATTTTCTTTCCTGGGGTTCCATGCCTGATGAATACAAAGGACATTTATTTGATCATAGGTGGCTAGGGTTTGACTTTTTCAGAGATTTCCATGACCTGGTACATGCAAGTTTTTCTGTAGGCTAACTCTGGCATTTATTTTTATTTCCTGGAACAAGAAATCAGTTCAAATTGTTTCTGCAGTTAAGTCTAATTATGAAACCAATGCAATTGTACATCAGATTTTATCTAATTCTCTAGGGTTTCTTGGGTTTCCTGCATTCTTTATTTCTTATTGTACCTAGTTGTTGCAAACCTAGTTTTTCCCTAAATGATCTGTAGCTTGTTGCAATCCTTGATCCTATAAAAAGGTTTTCAAGATCATTTAGAGGGGTTCAAATTTTCTTTTGAGAGCTGGTTCCATGAAGGGTCCTTTTCCTTTAGATTTTCTCCTTCTTCTCTGCATATAGGTTGTTGCCTCTTTCCTTTCTGGTTTGGAGAATATAATACAAATTGTAATAGCTTGTTTTATGCATCAGATTCAATATATTTCTACTATTATCAGATTGTCTCCACCTTGGGTTTTAGACTTATTGATTGAAGCCTCAAGGGTGTTTTAGCCTTTCTATTTGCATTTCCTATGTGTCTACAATAGAGTTGTTTTCGCAGAAGCAACTAGGTTTATGACTGAATTTTAGGTGTGTATGAGCTGATGTATCAAGGGTGTCTCATGGTTGTCTTCCAGTGGATGTTGGTTAATGTATTGCTTGTTTATAGGTCTCTTCTAAGGGGGGGTTAAAAATCCTTTGAATGGGTGATAACACATTTGGGTACACAAGTGGTTTGATAATGTATGATCTGATCAATGGTGTATGGTTGATGTAAGGCACCACCATATTACAATATATTGTCTTCTTTTTTCATAAGCTCTCTATTGCAATGAGGTATTCGACTCTGCTGCCCATTGGATAAGGCACTTTTCTATGAGAGACTTATGGTATTTCAGGAGTCCCTTCAACCCAACATCAATTATTCAAATCAAATACCTTTCCCTTTCATGTTGGTAGTGGTAGTAGGAGGTCTTCTCTAGTCTTCAAACTCATTCTATGCAAATAGGGCTGTTGCATAAGAATTGTTTTCATTGGGGTACATGATACCTAGAAGGGTTTGAAGACTATTCCACAATAATCTATCTGTAGGCCTATTGTTTATCGTGAGGTGTCTTGAGTGTGCAGATAAGGCAATACTCGCCTGAGTGATGTGGAGCTCAAAGAAGAAGGAGGATTCCTTTCAATCCTCATCAATTGGACTATTTTCTTGTCAAACTTGAGTGCCTACCCTGAGAATCAAGCCCATACATTGATTCAAGTTTGGTCTTGCAAGGAAAAGCTCCAACACCATTCACAAAATTGAAAAATAGTATGTATTCTATATTTAGTTGAAAGTGCATACTTACTATATTCTGGCTGTATTAGAAATAGAGTACTTGACCATGAGCCTTTGATCAAAATGACCATCAAACCATAATAAAATTGAAGGCCAATGTAACTTTTTCGCCTCATATCCACAAACTCTTCAATAGTGATAGCAAAGAACTCTGCTCCAAATGTTTAATCATACCTTATCATTAACTTCGTGCCTCTATCTATAGTAATTGATGAAGAGCACAACCCAATGATCATGAAGGATTTTGAAGCCCTGTCAAAATTTGTATTATCTCAGCAATGTAGTAGAGACCTTTTCTAAATTTACATATAGAATTTCTTGAGTCCGTTCAAACTATCAATCGCAGAGGCACTTGAACACAGAGATACGTGAGATGAAGAGCACTTCAAACCACACATAAAGATCATAGGAAGAACCACACAATAGGTGCAACCTCTCTACATTTTCCTTTCTACAGCTACAACAATTCTTATGTCTTCACAAACAACAATCACATGCATCTTATATTGTCCTTTTTCTGTAATGAAAAGAGTTTAAAATGCATTGAAATTCTCTTGTATTTGCTAAACAATGTCTTGTCTCCACACTTTCAAGTCATCAGGCACCCTTTATATTTCCCACATTGCATACCATTTATGTAGCATCACTCCAACATCCTTTCTATGTTCATCCAAATAGATTTTAAAGCTGCACATTCAAATAGTTTGGTTATCAGTCATTTGACATCTTCTTCATTGACGACTACATTCTCTTTGACCTATTCTCTATTCAAAATGAAAAAACACCTTATGGCTACTCTGATACCAAATGATAAAATAGAAGAGTATGCTTCGATGATTCGATCAAATATTTGATAACATAAAGGACTTTTTATCCATTGCAATTTGCAGTCTGTTACTTCTTGTAGTTACCAAATGGTAATCGACAATGTAATGAAGTTACACCAACAATTTGTTAGAGATTGTTTCTAGCTTAGATTGTGTATAATTTTTTGCGTCAACATTTTAGATCATACTCTATTTTTTGGTTTTTGATTTATTGTTGTCCAGTAGTTGGTTTCTTTAGTTGGATGTTTATTTTGTAATAGGGTTTTTTGTCCCTTCAAAACTATCTTTCTTTTAATTTAAAAAAATGGAAGGATTATGACAATATAATTGTTGGAAATATAAGTGGGAAATTAATACTGAGAGGGGGGGGGGGAAGAATCAGATATTACCTACTTTAATCCTTTTCATATTGATAAAAATTTATGCATAACATAAACAAAACTTGATCATTCTAAGCAACTAAACACGTTAAGCAACATACATGAAATCACTCATAACACCATAATTTTGGTAATGCATAAACCCTTGAAATGTAAAACTGGGGTGGGGATGACACCCACAAATCTTCACTACTACAGTAATAAGTTTTGCCTATTAAGGCTTACAAAATATGATCAATTCATGATCTACCCTATGAAATTTCTACTCTGTTAAAAGCTAAAAGACTTATATAGTCTACCTTGTTAAAGGATTCAAAACTTACAAAAAAGTAAGCACTCGGTAAAGAGATTTTATAAAGTCTATTAAGACTACTCAGTTCAGAGATTTACCCTGATACACTAGTTAGAATGCCTCAGTACCTGATCTTTCGGTTTGCACTTATATGCAAATTACAGATCTCCTCTTTACTCTTTAGTAATCTCTTCTATCTGATCTATCTTGATTCTGTCCTTTCACTGCTTAGCTCAGTCACTGAACTCTATCTGAATACTGACTATTCTGAATATACCTTTCTGATCATTCTCTCATACTCATAGTATTCATTTGATCTCAATATCTCTTTTTCTCTCTAACTCACACACTTTTCTTAATTTAGATCTTGACCTTATATAATAACCAAAACATCTTTAACGATTCAAGATCTACTATTTAGATTTATTTCTATTGCCTCTTAAGCTATATAGTTTTCTGATTGGCTCTAGGTATTTCATTGGGATCAATGATTATAAGAGAGATGCGTAATTACCTTTGTAATTATCTCAAAAAACAAAATACAAAATACCATTGTCACCAAAAAAATGGTTTACCTCGATCACTGTGTCATTTCAAACTTGTATGTCATCCCTAGCCAACTTAGGAAATGTTATTCCTGGCACTCGACATTCACTATACTTGGCATTCACTGTACTTAGCACCTGTTAAACTTTCTATTGCTCGGTAATCATTGCATATGTAACTTAGCAAAAACTATACTCGGCATAATACAAACATATAGTGACCATGACTTTACTCAACAATACTACTACTCGGTAAGTAGATAATACATAACTCAACCTTTACAAAATGACTCAGTCGCAGTGATGATTGACCATCATTGCCTAGATATATAACTAAGTGTGAAGCACTAATGATCAACAAAACTATAGAGATCTAAAATCTCCCCCTTTGACATTAGTGGCAAAAACACTTTTTCATGACATTTGTACTTGCAATTACAAAATTATGTTTGTACTAGCCTACTACTCCCCCTGAGATATATATATTCAAAATTTTGTTACCTTTTCCCTATTTTTGATCATGTCATGATGTTTACCCCTTGTTTTTTACATGATGAATCTCTTCATTGGTAGGAATTTCCCAAAATTTCTCCAGAAATGGTTTATGTAGCACCATGACCATGTGTAGTGCAGTTTCCCAAGCTGTTGAAGCAATGTTTAGAACTTTTGTCTACACTTCTAGCTAAGCAGCTAGACTGACTAGGCTCTTGACTATTGAGGGGTTTGGATTGTGCTGTGTTAATTCCTTAGCCTTGAATAACTTTCTCTGTATAGCCTCCAGATGAGGAGTCAAAATAGTTTGCATCGAAAGTAGTTGTCAGCGAATTTTACCATCATTAGCCACTAGCTCGGCTTACTTGCCTTGGGTATGTAGAATTTTTGCATAATGGTCGGCACTAGTGTTTGCATCCAAGTTTAGAGATTGACTGGTTTCCTTAAGTTCTTGTTTCAATGTATCAACCAGTCGTTGATTCTCATCATTGAATAATTCAACATTACAAAATTTGGCCAACAGAGACTGTCCATGCACAACTAGGTCTTTAGTCTCCTTTACCAATGTGGACAACTCAACCTGCTTAACTGCTATCTTGGCAAATATTTTCTCTAGCATTTTCTGCTCAAACTTTCATTCAGACCATTCAAATAATTTGTCACTTGCACAACTAGTATCATTATTTACTTTTTAAACAATATGTACAAGCTATTCCAATATGGGGTTAGAACTTTGTACATTAGATAGGTCATAAACTTTAGTAAATATGTCTTTTATTTCATACAGAACTTGTTTCTACTGATGTTCCCTTCGGAGTTCTGCTTGTCTGCTCTTCCTTGTCAACAGATCCTTCAATATCTGCATATGTTCATAAGATAGGTTATCGGTATCCCATTTAGGAATAAAAATGACCTCATCAATTGTTACCTCATTTGGCTCCTTCTATGTTCTCAGTGGGGTGCATCCACTCAATATGTGTACAAGAGCTTGTATTGCCTCTTGCTCATTAGGCTCTTGTACCTCAATATATTTTCCTTTTACATTTGTTTCTTCTTTGCTGGTTTCTTCCATAGGACTTTGGATTTTACCTTCAAGTTTGTTTGGTTTGTCCTCTTCCTCGGCAGATGTATATTTTTGAACTAGTACCAACTTTATGGGTTCCTCGGTAAGGCTTGAACTGACCAACTTATCAACAGTTGCAACCTCAAGTAGAGTAGGATTCACATCAACAAATTGTGTGCTAGCAATTGTTGGATAATCTTTGACTTGTAGAAGAATAGTGTTACTACTTGGTAGTGCTAAGTCATTTGCTTCCTCATTCTGTAAATCATCCATAGTCAAAACTAAATTCTTGATGGGACTCTCCTCTATGATGTCAATAATGTGGACCTCTGACTTGTCCTGATCTTCCACTATCTTGGAAGTTCCAGTCTCCAATTTAATTTTCTTTATTTCAGGTTCAGCAACTCTTGAGGTAATAGCATCCTTTCCTTCATCCTTGCCAATCAACAATCCAAACAGTATTTTCCAAATTTTGGTACTTTCATGCACAACGTCCTCAACCTTGTGTTGAAGGATTTAGTAAGCTCTGAGTTTGGGATCAAACTTAGTTCTATGTTGTTCCATTACCTTTTTTATGTCGGTAGAGGTGAGAGTGGTCTCAACATGTGCTAAAGTGCCCTCCCTTATTTCCTTTTTAGTTTGTAGGGCATACTCCCATTTCTATGCGATTCAGTTACTCAATTCCTTGGGAATTCTATTTTCAATTTGAATTGGAAGCATCTTGAAAGTGCACAACATTTCAACAATAGCATCCTCCACTTTCTCTTTATCTCTGATGCTCAAGTTCCCAAATTTTAATCTTTTCAACCCATCCATTGTTGCAGAGCTAGTAACCTTATAGCATATTTCATCAATAGTGGGTTGAGGAGCTTGTTGAGTAGCCTTCTTCTTTATTTCCTCATCACTCTTGGTTTCGTCATCATCTACTTGCTCTAAAATAAGGTTCCTTCTAGGCCTTTTGGATGCCTTACTCGACATTGCCTTAGGTAGAGTGGGTTTACACTTAGCAGATACAGGTGGCAGCTTAGGAGTCTTGGTAGCACCTTTCCTTGTTCTAGACCCAAGTACTGGTGTCAATGACACTGTAGGTTTCAAAGTTCTTTTCTTGGTTGGGGGCTCGACAATAACTTGTTTCTTTTCTATCTCTTCTTCTTCTTCACTATCACTGGTTTCACTTGGTTCATCTTCTCCCAATCCTTGGGTCAACTCTAGTGGTGCATCTTTTACTGATTCCTTGACATACTTTTCCAGATTCTTCACAATCTTCTTTCTTCTCCTCTCTGTGGTGACAGCTACTAATCCCATAGTGATTTTGGATTTGGCTTCATCATAAGTTCCAAAGTAAGATGCCTTAACATATTTTTCTTTAGCTAAGAGGGTTGTAATTGCAACAGTAGCTTCATCTATGTTTAGTTCATAGGGTAATGGCATTAACCATGAAACCCTAGGTAGGACTGCCTATGCATATCTAAAATTTGTGTCTACTAGAAAACATATATCCTTACTGTATTTTTCAATCAAAGACATAGGGATTGTAGTCCTCTTTCTCATCTTCTTCTTAAACTCAAAAAAATAGTTATCCATATTTCTATTATAAATGTCTCCAATCTAGCTTATAAATTCATTGATTTAAATAGTGATAGGTCTATTCTTGTCCCATATAACACCTCCGTGTGTAGGAAAACACTTCTTTGCATAAAAGAACAAACAGATCAGTAAGGAACTAAACTTACACATTGAATTCTTCGCGGTCCGGATGGAGTTCAAATTCTCATCAAGTTGAGTCAGCTAGAGCTCAGCAAGGTCATATGTGTGTCCTTTCTTGATTATCTTCCATACCTAGTCCACTACCATACAGGGGATGTTGTCCAACTGACTAGATTGATAGAACTTGTGCGAGATGACTCTAACAACAAAGTCAATTTTTGGATCAGTTATGGTGGAAATTGTCATTCCTCATTTTTTCCAAACTTCCTGGGTGTTAGCTTGAATTTCTTCCTTATTGGTGCATTTCATCATTCTTTTCCCTTCAATTGTGGGGTAACTAGTGACTTTATGTATCATCTCCTTTGTGATTTTCACTAGTCCATCTTCTAGCCATAAATGCATATCATGTACTCAACTCAAAACAATCTTTATCCATTCCACTTTAAAATTTTGTAGGAAGTCTAGGGCATGCGCTAACCCTTGGTTGGCAACAACCTTATGTTTCAGCTTCAGCATTCCGTTGACACATAACCTGTCATATGCTTCCCTAATCTCGTAATCACTGATTTCTCAAATCTTATACATGTAGCAAAACCTAATGTCGTTCATCATTAACACATTCTATGGAATGGAAGATAGGGGTCCATTTAAATCTCCTTTGATCGCACTCTATGACATTGCTTTGAATACCTTCAGCTTGCATACTTCATTCCTTACTAATTGCACATTAAAAACTTCCATCCCTTGTTTCTTGACTAGTGTAGATGATGATGATGATGCCATTTTGAACAATAATTTCTAAAAATGAATATTTACTCGGTAAAGTACCTTTTTGTCAATAACCTGTAGATGAATTTTACCGATGGCACGCTAAAAGATTCAAAATCACCTTTCTTCTACTAGTTACACAAACTCTAAATCACTCTCTGAAATCTCAAATAGCTCGGTGAAATGAAATTAACGACAACTTTCCGCTTTATAGATTCCCAAAAAAAATTAGAATTAGGGCCTCATAAATGCTCCATATAGGTTTTGGTGGAATATAGCTATCTCGGCAAAGTCAAGTTAACTTTGATTAATCACAACCTTGGTCGATATAACCGTTGTGATATAGCTCAATGTATATGGCATTTCAACTATAATAGGTGCTCAACATACATTGATAGCTTGGTCAAGACACTGATGCTCGGCATCAAAAATGAAATTCTCTGTTTTTCTCAGATATGTCCTAATGCATCTTTATCTATGCAAATATGGACTTTTGCTCAACTCTATGTTAGGAACTGATGAAAAATAAAACTTTGTAAGACTCAGTTCCAAACATATCTTCTATACTTAGTTAGAAGAAGTGTGATCACCTGATCCATCGGATCGGGTGACTAAAGATGTGCTTGCTCCACTTGTGGTTCCTTCTTCTTTCTTCTTCCATGTCTTGTCCATCTAATTCTTCAATTTCTCACAGATATTTTCATTCTAATTCTTATCATTGCTCGGCATGGGTGATCTACAATCTTTCTTTAGATGACCGACCTTATTACATTTGTAACAAACCATGCTTCCATTCATCCAACTTTTGGATTTGCCTCTAAAGTGAGTTTTCATGCAATTTGCTCCAATGTGACCATATTTACCACAATAATGGCAACTATACCAAGTGTTGTAATCCCATTTATATGAGTTATGCTTCTTGACTAGCTTAGTTTGTTCATTTGATGACCATCTGGGTTTAGATTTGCATGCAAATGCTTTGTGCCCATATTTCTAACAGTTGAAGCAACTTCCTTGAAACTTAGGTGAGGTGGATGAATTGTTGGCCTTAGATTTACATTCATGTGCTTGATGTCCATGTTTCTTAAAGTTGAAACAATGTCCTTTAAACTTAGGTTTAGGATCAAGCTTACCATGTTTGCTTCTGCATATGTTGGCTGTATGTCCTGGCTTTCCACAGTGATAAAATGTGGGCTTGGTCTTCTTTGGTTTTGGATTCTTATGTTCTTTATTCTTTGATGATTCTCCTTCTTCAATGGATGAAGAATGTTCATTAAATCCAAGTCAAGATCTATCACCAGATTTTCTAGATGATATCAATAGCTCTTCAAAATACTTTACAGCTTCATTGGGTTTGTTCATCCTTTCATTGATTTCTTTTTCAGTTCTCAGTTCATGTCTCAACTGATCATTTTTAGACCTTAGTTTGATTGATTTCCATATCTTTCCTTCCCAATTCCTAATTAACCATCAGTAGTTGATTTACCATATCTAGTTGATTATTAGTCAACCTTTGCATGTCACTTGTTCTTTCATCCAGCCTGATTGCAATTTGTCTTTTGTCTTCTTCAACCATTGCCTTATCACCTTCAGCTTTCTTTTTTTGTTTCACTACTTCAAAAAGTCTGACAAATTGAATTTCATGTTCTCTCTTTAGAGTTCTAATGTCATCATTTAGTATGGTATTTTTCTCTAGTAGTTCTTTCATAGCTTTATCACTTTCTGCAGAGTTACCATTATCAAATAGTCCAGTGATGTCTTCTTCTTTGTATTGTGGTTCATTTTGTTGAATAGTAATTTATCTTCTCTTGCTCAAGGATTTCTTCAATTCCCCTCTGGCTGCTTACAGTTGTTGTAATGCCAATTGTACATCAACCTTTTGATTCTCTATGACCTTCCCAAGTTTGGAAGCTTTCCTCTTAAGATATTTTCCTCAAGTGGTTAGACTTTCTTATGAGAAACCTTGTTTCTTTGATACCAATTGTTGGAAATATAAGTGGGAAAGTAATACTGAGAGGGGGGGGGGGCTGAATCATATATTACCTACTTTAATTCTTTTCATACTAATAAAACTTTATGCATAACATAAACAAAACATGATCATTCTAAGCAACTAAACACGTTAAGTAGCATACATGAAATCACTCATAACACCATAATTTTGGTAACCCAAAAACCCTTTAAAGGTAAAACTAGGGTGGGGATGATAGCCACATATCTTCACTACTACCGTAATAAGTTTTTCTTGTTAAGGCTTACAAAATATGATCAATTCATGATCTACCTTGTGAAAGGTTTTCTCTGTTAAAAGCTAAAAGACTTATACAGTCTACCTTGTTATAGGATTCAAAACTTACAACAAAGTAAGCACTCTATAAAGAGATTTTATAAATTCTGTTAAGACTACTCGATTAAGACAGTTACCCTGATACACTGGTTAGAATGTCTCAGTACCTGATCTTTCGGTTTGCACTTATATGCAGATTACAGATCTCCTCTTTACTATTTAGTGATCTCTTTTATCTGATCTATCTTGATTCTATCCTTTCACTGCTTAGCTTGGTCATTAAACTCTATCTGAATACTGACTATTCTAAATATACCTTTCTGATCATTCTCTCATACTCATAGCATTCATTTGATCTCAATATCTCTTTTTCTCTCTAACTCACACACTTTTCTTAATTTAGATCTTGACCTTATATAATAACCAAAACATCTTTAATGAGTCAAGATCTACAGTTCAGATTTATTTCTATTACCGCTTAAGCTATACAATTTTCTAACTAGCTCTAGGTATTTCATTGGGATCAATGATTATAAGATAGATGCGTAATTATCTCCGTAATTATCTCAACAAACAAAATACAAAATACCATTGTCACCAAAAAAATGGTTTACATCGATCACTGTGCCATTTTAAAATTGTATGTTATCCCTGGCTAACTTAGAAAATGTTGTCCTTGGTACTCGACATTCACTATACTTGGCATCTGTTAAACTTTTTGTTGCTCTGTAATCATTGCATATGTAACTTGGCAAAAACTATACTCGGCATAATACAAACATATAGTGACCATGACTTTACTCGGCAGTACTACTGCTCGGTAAGTATATAATACATAACTCGGCCTTTACAAAATGACTCAGTCGCAGTGATGACCGACCATCATTGCCTAGATATATGACTAAGTGTGAAGCACTAATGGTCAACAAAACTATAGAGATCTACAATAATTTGTAAGACTGTATCACTCAATATAGCCTTTCTAGTGAGCATAATTTTGAATTATTTTTATTTAATTATTAAATTTATTTTTTATTTTCTAGTGAACATAAGTTCAAAAACACTTGTTAGGCTATTTGTTCTGCACACATGAAAAATTAGTAAAATAAATTAATTTAAAAAATTATATGTGCATTGATTTTTTTTTATGGGTAATGGGCCAAAGCCAAAATCATCATGGGGCTCGAGTTTAATTGAACCCAAGACCTCTTAGATGGGAGGCTCACAACTTACCACTATGTTGGAGGGTGTTCCCCTTGTGTGCATTGAGATTGATCTTATTTTAACTAAAAAAAGAGGCTAATTCAGATATATAGAAAATCTAAGAGTCATCATTCAAAGCGTAGTATGTCATGTGTATTTAAAAAAATCTTTTACCTTAATCATGTATTATACTTTTTGAAAATAAAACTAAAAATAGAGTAAATGTAGAGAAAATTAGACTGGATCTTAAATATAACCTTTTAAAAAGATGCTAATAATACCCATCTTCAAATCATTAAAAAAAAATGAAAAGTAAAATAATTTCAAGTTAATCACAATATTTTAAAATAAATATATTTATACTAATTTAACTATTATATGTAAATATTTTTTAACTAAAAAATAATTAAAGAAGTAAAAATATAAACCAAACCAATTTTAATATTTAGTGATATGGTCCCCTACCAAAATAAACATATTAAGTATAGTCAAATTTACATTTACACATGAAGTAAAGTTTGAACTTTTATTAACCTACCTGTATTGTTTTAAAATGCTTCCCCTCCTCTCCTATTCTAATTAAGGACATAGCCATCACCATTGGTGTCAGTATCACTACTGTGGTCTGCATTATTGGTCTACATTCTTGTCCATGAGCTTTAAATCTACTGAATTTGCAGTTGCATCTTCCCTTCTAGCATTAGCACGACTTGCCCCATGGTTGGCCTCACCTGTTCATCTTGTCCAATGCATAACAATGCCACAATAATTCCTCTTCTTATATCTTCAATGTCTCTCTACTCTGCAATACCCTCTTCTACACTATTAATTGTGTTGTCGTTGCAAATTTGAGTTGCAACCCATGTGGGAAAGTAATACTGATTGGAATCTTGAACGCTTAAATCTAGATTCCTTCGGCTTGAAATGATTTCCAAGAGTTTCATACCAAAATTGTACACATCAACCTTAGTAGTGATGGGAAGACCAGAGATCCACTCTAGAGCCAAATACCCTCTTGTACCTCTCGTTATTGTTAAAACACGATTGAAATCTCTACCCACAAGCTTTACCAATCCAAAATCGACCAACTTTGGTGAAAATTTATTGTCCACAAGAATATTCTTGGGCTTTACATCGCCATGAATGATGCAATCTTTGCACTCCTCATGGAGATAAAGTAAACCTCATGCGGTCCCTAAGGCAATTTGAAATCGGGTCTTCCAGTCAAGCACCCTTTTTTTGCATTTGAAATTACTATTGAATAGTAAAGAATTCAGACAACCATTTGGCATGTAATCATAGATAAGTGAGCATTTGGATCCTTGGGCACAAAAGCCTCGAAGCCTAATCAAATTCAGATGGTGTATGTTTCCAAGAGAGCTGATTTTGGCTCAGAATTGCTTCTCATCTTATCTTGAGCCCTCCATTTTCTTTACGGTGATAGGCATACCATCTAATAGGTACCCTTTAAACACAGTTTTGAATCCTCCCCTTCCCAACTTAGACCTAAAATTCCTAGTTTCAATCTTCAACTCCATGTAGCTAAACATTCTAAGAAAAGAGTCTCAGGGATCTAAATATGGATGCCTCGCCATAGATCATCGCTGATGCCTTCACCATATTAAAATTGAAATGACAAGAGCACCAACAATACCTACTAGTGTGCCCATAATGCTTGTGATTCTACGTTTGGATGAGTGTGTTGGATCAAACTTTGAAAGTGCAGAGGCAGCTACTCGAATAAAAACATGTTAATTGCTTTTGGATGCAATAGAGTCACACATGTTCAACAAATCTCCTGACCAGATTTGGCATGACCCTGAAGGTGGATTGAAAGAAAATGCAGTGCACAAGTAGTTGAGGAGGCAAATTTAATGACAATATTTGTTTGTGGTTGTAGGGTATGAGGATATAGAATCAGAATCAGGAAACATGACAATCTGCTCTAGGAATCGATATGTGCAGCTACCATTGTGGGGGTTATAGTGAAAGGGGCTCTGGTGAACATAGCCACTCAACCATAGCTCTCACAATTCCTAAGCATGAGTGTCTACTGGGGTGAAGCTTTCCACGCAACTACAAAATTAAAGATTGTTGAAATTACAGGTTCCATAAGCACTGCATAGACCATATACGGAACATTGGTCTCTTGGTTGAGACCAGACCATGGTCCATTGTCCATCATCAGGTAGAATATATATTTGTAGTTCTCTAGACTTAACTAGGACGTAACGTGAGAGTGTGTTCTCATACTCATCAATGTATATGTGAAATAGAAACCAGATTTAGTATCTTCAACATTGTTATTGTAGAAGGCTTTGTTTGTCATTTTTGGAATTTGACTGAAAACATTTCCATCCCAAGTTCTGATTGTTCAATATTGCATAGAATTGTTCCATGCTAGCACAAATTATTTGGTGCTAGATGGATCCAGTTGAAAAGAGAAAAGCTCAGGAGCGGGATCCGATGAACTTTTCCAAGAGACTAGCTTTTGTGGTCCATCGAACCTCATCCTTGGCAAGAAGGTATCAAAAGGATAGTCAAAACTCTGCCAAAGAATTACAAATTTGTTATCATCACTGAGGATTACAAAATTACCAGAATCTAATAACACAGCCTGAGAAGGTTTCTTGGTCACATTGACAGACCAAAGAGATGCTCCCATTACATCAGACTGATCCAGATCACCTTGTTTTGAGAGCTTCAAAACACTAGATATGTTTTTCATCAGAGTCTCCCTATTAGCCACCCATACAAACATCTTCTTCATAAAATTGGCATATCAAATGTCGATATACCAGTTATTGGTACCATTTGGGCTGAAGAAGCCCAATTCAAATGTTGAAGGAAATGTTTCTCTTTGGTGGAAAAAATTATAAAGAGATAGAAAAGATGAAGGTGAAATGAAGATCAATTAGTGGAAGTTGATGGTGACTAAATTGAAAGCTAAGTTCATACCTATCGAATATGAGCTTGACTTGGTTAATAAGTTACATAATTTGAAGCAAAAAGATTTGGTTGTTCAAGACTATACCGAGGAGTTCTACATGCTTAAGTTATTCGGTTTGGACACAGAGAACTTGGTAAGGAAAAGGTAGCTTGGTATGTGAATGGTTTGGGATTCAATATTTAGGATGAGCTTGGTATGATGAAGATCGACTCCGTTGAGGATGCTTATCATTATGCTCTAAAGGAAAAAGATAAGTTGAAAATGAGACAACATAGTGATCCCCAAGGGAAAGAAAATATTGTTCACTCAGTGAAGGACAAATTGACTGTTGAAGATGAACTGAAACCTGTGGAACTGAAGAAGAAGACATGTAAGGTTATCTTTAAGGTAACTTGTTATAATTGTGGTGAGGAAGGACATAGATCTTTTGAGTGCACACAAAAGAAGTTTTGTGATCGAAGTAATGTTGTGGTAAATGAGAATATTCAAAATGAACCTGAATCTGAGAACTTGCTAGTTCGGAGAACATTGCTCAGTGCAAAGGAGGAACCTTGTCAGAGGAGTAACTTGTTTAGAACTTAGTGCAAGTCAAAAGGTAAACTTTGTGATGTAATTGTTGATAGTGGTAGTACTAATAACCTTTTTAATGAGGACATGGTTCAGAAACTTGGTTTGAAGAGAATGAGACATCCTTATCCTTATAAGATTGGCTAGTTACAAGAAGTCCATGCTCTGGAAGTGAGGGAGTAGTGCTTTGTTGATTTTCAGATTGGCCAATATAAGGATCAAGTGTTGTGTGATATCAAGTGGATATGAATAGTTACATCATATATTGCTTGGTAGACCTTGGAAATTTATGATTGGAGAGCTATGTATGATTGTGTCAAGAATGTGTTTACTGTTGAGAAGAATAACAAGAAGCTTTCCCTTATGCCTTTTGTTTTAATGAAAGATTTAACCAAACAGCCCAAGATAATGAATTTCTTGAAGTCATGGATAAACCTATAGATAGAGATAGGGATAAATTCTGCCTAAATCTATCCCAAATAGGGGTAAAGCTCCCACATGACTATGCTGTGGATCAACTCAAGAAAAGAAAAGAAGAGGAAGACCCAATGCATGTTGTGAAACAACAATTAAAGATGTTCCAAACTCAAATAGACTTAATGAAAAAGACCATCAAGCCAAAATCTTTCTCTATTGAGGCATTGTGTCCTTTTCCTTTCAATAAAAGCCTAGTCATGGCACCTTTTCCTATCAATAGTATATTTCCTAAATATGATAAATACATGGGTAAATCAAACCCACAGGATCACCATAGGGAATTTTGTGCCCTAAGTATTGAATTTATGCATAATCCCACATACTTAATGAGAGTTTTTCCAAGGAGTTTGGGAGGGCAAGCCATGGAATGGTTTTCTAAATTCCCACAAGGGATCAAGACTTTTGAGGAATTAGCCTCAAAATTTGTAACCCATTACTCCTTCAACATTGAACATGATATTACCATGCTAAAACTATGCGATACAAAACAAAAGGATGGTGAATCTTTCTTAGGGTTCCTACAAAGGTGGAGGACCGTTTTTGCAAGGTACCCAAGAACTATCCTTGAAAATGAGAAGATGGAGATATTTATGAATAATTTAAATTTGGAGATGAATTATAGACTCCAACTTCAATGCCCTCCCACATTCGAAAAACTTATTGAGAATGGGACTAAGATTGAAGATGTATTGGTCAAAAGGGTGAAATCAAATTGTTCAAAGACAATAAACCCTCTACCAATAATAATCATTATTATACCAACAATAAAGGAGCCACTAATCACAATGAGAGACCTAAGCTATGGTTGAAAAATAATAACAAAGGTCTTGTGAATGATGGAGTTGTGGAAGCCCACAATGTGAAGGCTACCCCATTTAATTTATCAAGTGGAGCCAATTCAGATTATAACATTAATCAAACCAATAAAGCTCCTTTTAATCAAGGCAATTCAAACAACAATAACAACAATTCCAACAATAATCCTTTTAACAATAATCTAAATGTTAACAAGCCTAAGCCCTATTTTTCCACTTATCAAAAGAGAAAATTCACCTTCTTAGGTGAACCATTGGAAAATTCCCTAAGGCCCCATTTGTTTGCGGAATTGGAATTTGAGTCAAAACTTGATTATCTCAAAATCAGGTTTTGAGCTTCTGAAAGATGAACTTTAGGAAGATGAGCTTCTAATTTTGGACTTTTTGGTTGACCCAGAAGATGTCTGATAGAAGAGGTCTGAGGTTCAAATTTGGGAAACGTATAATGGGCTCGAAATTGTAGAGAAAATGATATAGATTGCAAAAAGCTATCAGTGGACACCTGCATGCACGCTACCTAGAACAGATGTTGTGGAAGCTGGGCCTTCCACAGGAATGGCTATGACCATTGAAGAAGCTTCGAGTCTATCCAGACAAGCTGTAAAAGTTGAAACTAGTCAAATGATAGAAGAAGAGGAGGAGAGTGATGCCACGTATCTGTTACAATCTCCAGAACATATACCATTTGAGGAGAGCATTCAAATGGCTCCGCTTCAGCCAGATTCAGATATTTTGATGCAGTCCTATGATCAATGAGCGTTCAAATGGCTCCGCTTCAGCCGAATTCAGATATTTTGATGTAGTCCTATGATCAATCGCAGACAGAGGAGGAAGATTTTCAAATTTTACTTTCCCACTTGTCACATAATCGGGTTATGAAAATGAATTCCACCTATTTTGGTGGAAGATGTGCTTCCCATTTTTTCCCCAAAATGGGAAGATGAAAACCATCTTCCAATTCTGGTTCAAATATCAATGCATCACCCAAACTAGGGATATCAAGACATAACCGGAAGATGGCCCCCAAATTCCAATTCCTTCCTGCAAACAAATGGGGCCTAAGGACTTTGGTGGCCAATAAGATCGTTATCTTACCTGAGTTGAGACCTTATGAATTGCAAGTGAAACCAAGTTGGTGGAATGATTCACACCATTGTGAATATCATAGGAATAAAGGTCATAAGACTAATGAATGCATTAAGTTAAAACACTTAGTGAAAGATTTAATTTTTGGTTATTATTAATCTTTATGCAAAAACACTTTTTTCATATTATTTGTCTCTTATTACGCTGAGAGGCATAAGCTTACAATGGCAGCAGACCCGCACCTATAAAAAGTCAGCGAATGTAACGGTGTAAGAAAAAAGAACCCATTTGCATTCCATTCCACTTGTCCAATAAATACACACGACAGCATTTCCATCTCCCGGAGTGTAAATATGGGCTTGATAAATCCCCTGCCAGCTCACAATTACATAAGAAAAGCCGAAAATATGGAACCATCAGTAATAAATATATGAACGGTCGGGCAGTAATAAATAAGAGGCAAACCAAACCTATCGGACATGTGCACTGTTTAAAAGAGAATTTGACTCCACTGAAAACCAAAAATAGTGGAGATTCTTTCATTTAGCGTTACCAATTCAAATGCATTAATAAACTGAATGTCGTTCGTCTTCTCTCATATGTGAGGCAGAGAGACCATTGGATTGGTGTTTTAAATCTTATTTTATGACGAAGCGTTTTATTTCAGCTTGATCCGCCTAATCTCATAACCACCATAAGCCCTGTTATTTCGATGGATTGTATTGTAATCTATATTGACAGCCCTTTTTAAGTATGTATTAAATAATGAGAATGGGGGGTTTGCAGACCTACAACCATTTGTATTGATCTGAAGCTGGGCCGAAGTCTGCATAGGAGCCCAACATTATGACATGCACACCTGCAATTTCAAATGAGTAGAAGAGATTCGAACTCCAGCCACTTTGTTTGAATGGCATTCTCCATCTGGCATTGTATGTTCTGAATTCATCTTTAATAATGAGTGGAATGGTCTCAATCTCGTGATTGCCTTGGGTAACCATCCATAGCCTGCTACTTGCAAGAGGCTCTACCAGCTCGCCGAATGAATCCCACAAAGGCTGGTATGTATCTGC
Organism: Chamaecyparis obtusa; assembly: GCA_027943335.1. Lineage (NCBI taxonomy): Eukaryota > Viridiplantae > Streptophyta > Pinopsida > Cupressales > Cupressaceae > Chamaecyparis > Chamaecyparis obtusa. Next base: position 1,226 of record BSBK01014747.1, on the reverse strand, counting down.
ATAGGAAAGGTCTCCAGGCAGAAGGAATACATCATAATTCATTTTTTGAATGTGTGCTAATGTGGATTTTGTCCAGTCTGTCTGTGCCGAATAACCTGCAAAATATTATCAATACCCAATTATCTTGTGAATTTACTGAGATTAAAGGCTATAAGAGAACAATCCTGCTGCCAAAAGGCACTGGAATGAGAGGATGATTACCAGGATTACGCACCTACAATTGCAAAAGTACTGATGGGGAATTGCGAGGGTGGAGTTTTGGAATCTTAAGGTTATGGTTTGTAACTGCGATTTGGGTGCAGACAATCGCTGGCAACAATTATACGTTTGCCAACTATTATGTGGCTTTGAAGGCCATTTTGGGCTTAAATCAGCTGGAGCTCAATAATCTCAGCGTCGCTAAAGATTTAGAGAAAGCTTTCGGTTTGGTTGCAGGCTTTGCATCGGATTACATATGAAAATTGGAAATTAAAAAACATAATAATGTGAACAATGGTTGAAGCCAAACAGAATGATTTTAGGATGATTTTATCTTAAAAAATTTAGAATGATTTTATTTTTAATTATATAATTATATAATTAGAATGCTTAAAAAATTAAAATGATTTTATCTTATCATAAAAAATTAAAATTTTATCTTTAATCCAAAATTAGAATGATTTTATCTTACCATAAATTTCGAATGATTTTTATCTTTAATTAGAATGATTTTACCATAAATTAGAATGATTTTTATCTTACCATTAATTTCATCTTTAATTTATATTTTAAATTTAGATTAAAGATGAAATTTAGATTTAAATTTAGAGTGATTTTATCTTACCATAAATTTAGAATTATTTTATCTTAAAAAATCTGGAAAGATTTTATATCTATTTGGATTTTAGTTTGAGATTTAGATTTTTGATTAAATTGAAATTTTAAAAAATAGAAAATTACTCTAATCTTGAATTACCAATTGATTTGAACAAAAAAAATTTAAAGAAGTAAAATTGAATAGAAATGTTGCCTATTTCTATATCTAGATTAATTGCTACTTTTCTAAGTTTCACAACTAAAATGATATTGAGTGAGTTTTTTCTAAATAAAAATTAAAATACAAGATATATTTATTATTGTTAAGTTGATTTCTGTCTCATGGTAACATTATTAAATTAAAGAAATCAAGCCATACATACCTCTAAATATTATATAAGTAATAGATTACAATAAAGTAATATATTTGG
>BSBK01014746.1:10000-40726 GCA_027943335.1 Chamaecyparis obtusa | reverse complement strand
AAATGGGTCCAAATGAACAATAATGGCCTAATTAAACATGAAACAACTCAAAAAAAAAAGACAAAATCCAAAATTTGACCATGTTGACTCTGAAGTGTGCTCCTGCACCACTTAGTGATCTCATCAATCTAGAAAAGAACAAAACAATGTCATACTTTGATCATCCTCCTCTAATTTCCACTTGTATAGAGTGCAACTAGGTAACTATCATATTGAAGGCATTTAGACGTTCAGTCGCATACCCACCATCTTCAATCTTGAGGATATGCATCTTTTTTCCTTAAGAAAAGTTTATTCACCAGGGATTTAGCTTGATAAACTACCACAAGCTTCTCCGTGCACATTCAACAACATTGAATTGTCCAAAATGAGTCTAATAAGACCCTTTAATTTTTTTTGAGCTTGTCAAATTTTCTTATGTAGTTCAAGATTTGGGTCCAAATACTACATTACCATAGATCTTAGTCTATTGGCACATCCTCCAACTTGATCTTACATGACTCAAAGTTTGTGTATGAGAACTTATTTTGTATTTGTCCTTAATGTCCTTGTCATATTCTTCCTATAATAAGATTTAATATTATCTTAGTGGAAGCACCCACTTAAATGAAGATTTAAAAAAAATATCCTTCTACCCAAGACCTAGAATATGTTTTAATCAAACTATGATACCAAATAAAGAAATGAAAGAAAGGAATTTGAAAATATCTCCCATACTAAAATTCTAAGAAGCGAGTTTTTAATATTTTAACTATTACAAAAAGAAGAAACACATATAAACTTGAAATAAATAATATACCATAACAACAATTTGTACATGGGGGAGACCATTTTCAAGAGAAATCCCACACTGTAAATTATTCAAAAAAAAAAATTAGTAAACAACATAGTTACAATACATTTGTAGAACAAGCCTTCACAAGAGTATCACCAACTATAAGTATGGAGAAATTCTAAAAGCTTAACAATATTTACAAAAATCTTCACATCCATAAAACCTAATATATAGGAAATACAATACATGAAATCATCAAATGGTAATAAACAAAAATTATGAGCTATAACCCCTCCAAAAAGTAACACCCAATTTCCAAATCTTAAGATTAGTCCACAGGGTAAGAATAACACATTTCTTTCACCTATAGTAGACCATGTTATAATCCACACACCAAATTGGTTGTTCCCATCTTGGTTTCATTATCTGTAATCAAATGTCTTGTGATGTATCGTAATCATTCATTTTAAGTTGGCCAACAAGTGTAACCCTCCTATAGCTATTATGTGTCCAACATGTATTTATATTTCTTATGTAAAATTTTGGAGACTATATTTATTTATTTTACAGGCCAATTGGACCCTTTTTTAATTATAGAGATCAAAGAGATCAACACAACTAGCAAACTCAAATTTTTATTTTTAGTTAGAAGCCAACTCTATATTCTAGAAATTGAATTTTTCTATTTTATAACCCAAAAATCATATTATTTGTAATTCTGTCAATATGAGCAAGGTTGATACATCTTTCCTAATAAATGGCACAATTAATTGAAGATAGATTTTATTGTTCTATATTTTTACTATGCAAATTATTAAGACATTTTTTTATTTGTTTTGAAAGGTCTTAAAGCACTTATTCTACAATTATGTGTTGTTTTGTACTCGTGCAATTATATCTCTTTCTCCTAGCTTCATACTCATCAACACAATTGCCCAAAAATCTATTATCTTTGGCATCTATCAATATCCATATACCAAACATAAAATATAATGCATTGTGTATCATATATGCACTTTTTATTTAAAAAAATGGGTTGAACTTCGATATCTTATAACTAATCTTTTTGTTTATGAAAGTTTTACATCCAAAAAGTCATTTCAACTGCCCGATATAGAGCACGAGACTAGATTGCACCTCCTCAACTAAGAGTCAAGGGGGTATTCTAATAGATTTCAAGTCGTCTCAACTCTATTGTCCTCATTTTGTCTCCCCTTAAAGCCATGACCGTAGATTTTCTGAATAGCTAGATTCTAGCGAGTTTTCTCGACTTACTCTAATAATTGCCCATGTTTGTGATACTCAACCACTAGAGGAAGATTAAAATGAGGGCATTTTTTCAATTGGAAGCTCTCACCTCTTCGATGACATGGACCTCGCAATTTTATTGGAAAAAACAAATGGCAATGACCCCTTGACTTTTTATAACTTTTTAATTTTTTGTTAAATTTTTGTTATCTTATGTTGGTGAATGTTGATACATAGAGATATGTATTTATTTATTACAATATTGTGTCTATACACCTCTATTCTAGATTTCACATTTTGTTTTATTTCCTTAGAACCATGCATTTGCCTTGCTTATTTTGGTTAATAAGTATACTCAACCTATTAAAGAATTATTGGGGAAGCTTTGGTTAACTCAATTATAATTTATTTGTAGACTTGGTAGCCCGTGAATATTTAATTTCCATATTTTTTTTAGAAATCATTTTAAATTTGTATCAATAGCATTAGTAACAACTTGTGCAATTAAAATTTGGAAGCAAATGTTAAAAATAGGAAGAAAAAAAATTGCAAAGCCATGTGACATTTTTGGCAATGTGTTTGTTATTTTTTCTCAGCCCTTATTTTTTTCCGTAACTTACTTTCGATTCTTAAGTAGTAGCTGCTTCATTAAATTAAGAAAAGATTCCAAATTATCCTATTTCTATAATTGAAAAAATGCATAGAAACACTCCCAATTACTCAAATAATTAAAATGGCATTACATCATGGAGTGTTCAACTTACAAGAATATCCAATCAATTATATTGAGATACTAAACATGAACACCTCGAATAATCTGTTTGAAAGAAGAAAAGATAACAAGAGTTGCACATTTCCCGATCAGAATCCACAATAGAAAATCTAAGATGAAAAAAGAAAAAAGATTTAATAGGTATAATATTTTAAACTTTGCATATTTATATATTTGTTGACCACGCGTAGATCCCATAGTCTATTTGACCTTATAGACATTATTAATAATATATATTCGTTCATTCAAAATAGAAAATACACTTAAACAGCTAGAAAACACACAGACACCGACATGGATACATGGTGTTAGTCTTTCACTGGGCCGTGCGCTTTTACACTGCCTTACAAGGATACCCCTTCCTCAGCATCAGCCATTAATTTAAATGTTCTCAGATTGAATGTTTGGATTTGCGTTTCCGATGGCACGCTACCCTCTAAATGAAGGCATACCACTCGTTCTCCTTTGGTGAAAGTATGCTCTTATGCGTTGGCTTGCAACTTGTTCACTTTCCTGCTGCCCCCACCCAGCTATGGTTATGGTAGTTTTCCTTCCCCCACCCAGCTATGGTAGATTAGTTGTAGAAGTTAGGCTAGCTCTAAACCCTACCTGACTGCCTTAGAATAGTAGGGGCACTCCTTTCTCTTGCGCATGCTTTCTTCCCTTCCCTGCAATTATATAAAAAAGGGCAATTCTATGGGCGGTTGAGTCCCTTCAACTGCAATCCGGGTAGCTATCATGACGGTCTTTCCATCCTAGAGACCCTATAGAAGAGTCTCCCTATAGAATGGTAGGGCCTCCCTATAGAATGGTAGGGCACTGATATTTACACTTTATACACGTTTTTACAGGCGCCTGTACCCATCTATTGGAAGATTGTTTTTTAATACTTTCTCTTGCACCCTTTAACACAGGATGTTCCTTTGCAGTAATGTTTTTGAAATTTTGAATTTATGGTTTCTTACAATGTGGTGCACATTTGCTCTTCGTCTATGCTATGTTCTTCACTTTGCCAAATGATTGGATAGCTCCTTTCGTTGTCCTTACAAAGATGCAACCAAGTTTGTGAGCGCGGAGAAGAAAAGATAGTGCAGATCAACTAAGCATTATTTGGAATTTTTTTGGTTTCCCTCATGTTTTTTGCAGTGTATAAAACTACGATAATGGTAGAATATTAAGTTGGTTGTGTTGGACTCTTGTAAACTTTGTAAATATTTTAATACCGTATTGTGTGGTAATTTTTGCCCATCATTAAATAGGCCATTTCTCCAATGACACAGCTTGCTACTTGAATTGTTAGACATGACACATAATATGTTATATAAACACATAATGGAGGGAGTTACAAATCAATATATAAGAAAATATATGACAGAAAGGAGTTACATAGTGTAATGATTCTTTGAAGTTGACGAATCATGACTTGAACCACATTGGATGTTGAAAAGTCAATATTGCCACTTCGGAGCTCCCTGTGTCTATATATTGAATGTTAGCATCGCTAAAAAAATTATGGAGATTATGTAAATAAATGTTGGATTGTTGGAACTCCTTCACAGTCTTGGTATAGAACTTAGGTGCAGTAATTCTAAATCTCTTATTTGTAATTTCAAATTTAAGTTGATATAGCGAGTGGCAGTAAATTTCTTGCTGGGTTTCTCTCAAGAGAGTTTTCTCGGGGTAAATTTCTGAGTTGGCACATCTATGTGTCTTCTCTATTATTTCTATCCATTGGATTAATCTTCATAAAATCGTTTGTCATTTGAAATCAAGGCTTTACTTTGTTAAAAAGTGTATTCCAATCGTGAGTTCCTAGGAACATTTGAGGTTTTCCCTGAAATTCCTTGTAGAACTCCAAGGAAAGGTGCAAAATGAACCTATAACTCTTCCTCATGCCAAGTTGGTAATTATCCATCTTCACCATCTGATCAAGATTCACAAGAAAAGCAGTGGATAACATTCTCTTCACCATGAAAATTTAGATGGTTTATATGTGGGCGTAAAGTTTAACAATTATTCAGAAATGCAAAATAAAATACAGGAATACTTGGAACAAATAAGAACTGGAACACAAAATTCTAAAAATCTGTATGTTTCATGTATAACATGCACTAGTAGGGTGAGTAAGGCAGTCTCTTCTCAGTTATGCCTATGTTATGGTATCTTTTGTTTGATGTTACGAGAAAAGAAAAAATTATAAATACAATCACTTGACAAGAATTGACACTCAAGGAATAAACCTTCACAATTCACAACCAATCACGTCTCTTTCTTCTTGGCCGTTGCAGGAAGAGGAAGGAAAATTGTCACTGTTCACAAAGTCGGCTAACTACACATTGTCATGTAAAGCTTGTGAAGCCCAATGTGTCAGCCATGAGATTCACAGCATATTTTGCAATAGGTACAAATTACAATTGAAAGTAAGTTTGCCAACATTGTTCACAGGAGGTACAAATGTGCTTTTAGGGCACAGAACATCCTATCAGTTGCAAGAATGTAATGTGATGATACTAGCTGAAAGTTAACCATGTGCTAGTGGTCAGAACTTGCTGTGAAGTTCATGTTCCCCAGAAGTTGAAAGTTTCTGGGAAGTTGGTGCCAAAACTAGGAAAAATCATTGGAACACAAGACTGAAAGTTGAAAATTTGAGTTATGAATCTGGCCCACAAGGCATTGCCCCCATAGTCATTTATTGGGGGATCTTCCTCGTAAGAAAGAGATGGCAACACTTGGTAGAGTATATTTAAAAAATCCATTCAGAACAACCATGTCTGCCTTCATCATACCATATACTATAAGACTATCATATCGAACATTGATGTTTTAACAAGCCCTACAATTTGGCAAACTATTATGCATGCGCTTAGATTTCTGGAAACACAGTTGTTTCCAGAAACTCAAGCACATTCTAATGGACTCTGGAAAAAAGCCCATGCCTAATAATACTATATTTTCATAGATTTCTTCAAAAACCTTTGCATTTACCAAATTCTAGTAGCCACAAGTTCCATGTCATATAGTTTCTCAATTTAATTTTACTTTTCAATCAATTTAATACAAAAATATAGTTTTCATCTTATTTAAGGGTGTAACAAATGACATCTCTCTTCTAACCAAGTTAAAAGTCGATTTCAAAAAACAATTATTTGTTTGAATGTTTCCCACGTATATCTCTACCCAACGTGTATTATTTTTCAAGACATGATTGACGATTTTATAAACAGGAAACAAGAACAAAAATCAGAAAAAGAATTTGTGTGAAAGTTCCCAAATATCATATAGAAATGTTAAACAAATTTAACTATTGAAAGTAAATATTTTACTTCTACCCACTCTTCACTTATCAAGTTGAACAGTACACTAACTCATAAAAAGTTTTTAAAAAAATACTGCAGCCTACATTTAAGAACAACGGCTAGAGTATAAGGAGGTGAAATCTAAGCAAGGTTAATTTCAGCCAAAGCTTCAATCTTCTTCTCGTTCAGGGGGTAAACCACATGGCAGCAACATTTTCTGCAAACAACAAATATTTTATTAATTAGTAACATACAAATCTCAGCATCATAATTCACAATCTCCATGCAGAAAGACAATAGATAAAAGTTAAAACATTTGCCCATTATAATTTATGCAGCTACCAAATCCTCCCCAAAAGGGCCTTGCCTTACATTGAATATAGCATGCCAAATTTGTCTCTACAATGTTCATTATTGAGGCATCATTACAATTGTAAAAGGCTGGATGATATTCACATGAGGAGTTCATGCTCACTCTTCTGAAGTATTCTCCCTTTTTGAAGATTTCTCCAGGTGTAATCTCTTTGTTTCCAGTTTCTGTGTGTGGTTTTTTGCATATTGTGTCTACATTGGTCTCATTATGATGTCAGGGGCCTAATAAACAATTTATGTTAATAAATCACTGTGTGCAGTGGAAAAAAAAGAGTGTTTGAAGGTCTTTGCAGGGTTGTCTAATTGAAATCCATAAGTTGATGGCCCCCAATTGGTATAGCCATCAGAGTTCATGGATCACCTCCCACAGAGAAGAAAAAGTATTTGAACTGGGTGAGAAGATACCAGTGCTCTGACATAGGTTGCTCCATAAGATGATAAGTAACTCCTCGTCTCTATACTTTTGGAAGGATGCTTACTAATTTTGGAAGAGCAATTTGAAACAACAGACTCTACAATAAGGTTATTCCAGCAAGCGAACTACATAGCTTGGAGCATCCTCTTCTGCTAAAACAAATTCATTACTGTTAAAGCATACCTTGCAAATGTGTTAGATCACATTTAGGCTGGTAAAGGCAAGTTGGAGAGTGGACATGCAGGATTGTTTGGATCTGGCGGTGGTAGGAATTGATCTCTCCATCGGGGGGTGTATGGCAATGACTTACACTGTGTTGTGAGGTTTTCACACCATTGCCCCAAAGAATTTGGGGACCCCCAATTTTCGAGCAGGCCTTGACAATTTTCCTAGATCCGGGTATTTGGGTGCCTTAGTGAATTTTGGGTGATCCAGAGGTTTTGTAATGAAAATTTTTCACCTTGGATGTTTTTGAAATGCCTAGGAGGGTATTTGCTTGTTTTCACCTTGCGCGAAAACTCGATTTTCCTAAGCGGTCGATTTTGTCTCTAGGCCAAATGAATTCAATGAGAACATTTTTTTTTTTTTTGATATTAGAATAATATCTGGCAAGATAAAATTGCAACTTTTGGACTTAGATTGAATTTTGAAAATTGGTGTAATTGAATAACTTGAACATTTTCAAAATATAATTGTGGACTTAGTTATTTTTGGAAAATCTTGTAAATTTTTTGTGGTGAAAATGAAATTAAATGAAAAATTTGAATTTAATTGCCAAATGGAGATAATAAATTGCAAAAATAAAAAAATTAAATTGCCAAATGGAAATTAAATTGCAAAATGATTTTTGGGTTGCAAAATATAGAAATTAATTTTGGTTGTCATGATTAAATGCATTAAAATCATATTTTTGGGCTGAGTGTTTGTAATTTAGAAATTTAATTTGGGTCTCTTTGTGTGTTAAATTCAATGTATTTTAAGGCCTAAGAGGTGTGAAATTCAAGGTAAGTTATTGGGTCCACAATGGGGAAGGTTTAAAGCTATATTAGAGGCCTAAATGACCTTTTTTCAAAATTTCAATTTCAGGGCCTATGATAATTTCGGATTTGGCTAATTTAAACTCATAATTTTGCACAATTCAATGCAAGTGGCTCTCTTAATTTAAATCTGCCCTTTCCTTAAATCGATTTTTTTTTTGGGGTAAGTGAATTAATTTTTTTGGGGCCATGGCTTGGTTAATTTCAATGTTTAGGGGCCCCATATGGATCGTTTTTTGGAGTGGCCCAATTTCATTTTTTTAACAAAATTAACATACAATTACACAAATTTTCGTTTTTGCAATAGGCTGGCCCAATTTTAAATTAAAATTAAATACCCAAGGCTATGTGATTTAATGCATTTAATTTGGGTTATATGTTTGGCAATTTAATTAATTTTATTTTCCCTCCAATGGAGGTCGGCCCTATTTCAAGAGGCAAAAAATTTAGTATAAAGGGAGGGCTTGTCTCCTCATTTTCTCATTCATTTCTGACTTGTCTCTTGGCAGCCAAGGAGGAGCTCTTGGAGCAGCAAAAGAGCGAAATTTTGCAAGAAGGAGTGCATTTAGCAAGGGGTGATTTTCTTCTTTTGGTGGAAGAGTGCATTTTTTGTGTTGTCTTCTTTTTCTTTGGAGGAGAATTTGTTAGTGTAAAGGAGGATCTTCATGCTTGAGAGTGAAGGCTGGTCTAAAAGGCAGATTTTCTCCTTGTTCTTGCTTGGTACATTTTCTCTATTTTCTTCTTGCATCATCCATCCATCACTTCATCATTTCATCTAGGGCTTGAAGTTGTGAGATATAAGTGTAATTTTCATCTAGGATTTGGAGAAAGGAGATATAAGTGGTAGTCCCACCCCTAGGAACGAAGTTGGGAGATATAAGTGTAGTCTATCTCATAAGTTTTCGAAGAGGCAGAAATAAGTGGTAGTCCCATCCCTAGGCGAAGAGGCAAAGATAAGTGTAGTGTGATAGAAATTGAATAGGCAGAAATAAGTGGTAGTTCCATCCCTAGGATTGGAGGGGCAGAGATAAGTGTAGTCTCATCTCATTGTAGAAAGAAGAGGCAACAATAAAGGTTAGGATGGCGGATGCTAGTGCAAGCAAGAGCCAAAAGGCAATGCATACCAAGTAAGACAAGGAAGACATGAGGCCCAAGACCACCTTCTTCTCGAAATTGAAGCAAGTGAGGGACACCAGCATTGGCACAGTGAACATGATACAGTTGAGAGGCAAGTTGATGGAGAGCTCCTCCCCCTTGGCCAAGAAGGATAAGAAGACAGGTTGCCACCACATTTTCATAGCTCCATCCTCCATCTCCATCTTTCACTTACATCTGTTTCACCCCCACCCTCCATTCCATATTTTCATTGCAGGTGAAAGCGAGGAAGCATGTTTCATTGCAAGTTGGAAGAGATTTGAAGATATTTGAGGTTAGGCAGGGCTTGGCTATTCGTGCAAGCTAGCTTGGTTAGATTTGAGAAGGTTCTAGCACCCAAGAGGGTCATGCATTTTGTTGATAAGTTGTAATAGGCTAAGTAGGCAAGTTCTAAAGGTCAAGAGGTAAGTGTGGGAACATTACACCAATGTAATAGGAACTTGGACTTGGACTTTTTTATGTGGTTGGCCCTGCATGTTTAGGAGTCTGCCCTCGGTGGTGAGCTCCGTGGAGTGGAGTTATGTGTTTTCTTTCCTTGGCTAGTTGTTTTCTTTCATTGCAAATCAAACAAAGACAACTAGTAATTAGATTCAATCACATTAAGAGGAAAGATAAGAATGGACTACAAATTGATACAAACAAAGCAATCATAACTTGGATGATAAGATAGATCAACACACAAACTAAGTTGTAATTATCTATTAGAAATGGACTTAATGAACAATTCACATAATATCGGATGTAAGATGAACTCCACATAGCTTAATTAGGCGGTGAAGGAACCAACTCACTAACTAGCTAGGCGGCAATTAATGAACTTAAGGATTATTTCAAATCAAGTAATGGGTGCATTGTGGGCCTTGCAGGAGGTATGGCCAAGGCAGGTGCCCCCAAAACCTAAGAGTATTGAAGCAGAGGGGGGTGAATGCAAACCAAATTCGAGTAAGAAGGTTAGAGAAGACCAGGAAGGTTAAGGAAGGCAAGGATAATGAAGGAGGAAAGTGAGACGAAAGGTTGAAAGAGGTCAAGTTCGATTTCAAGGTGGTGGCCAAGAGCAAGGCTCTCAAATTGCAAAGAGGTTCACATCCAGGCAGGCCACCGAGGCCAAGGCAAGATTACCCCAAGTGCATAGAGACCTCACCCTTTCAGGATCAGGACATCAGGGACAAGCAAGTTCAAGTGGTGATGAGAAAGTTTCTAAGGACGAGCTCAAGCATCCAAGGCTTCACCTCATCTCAAGGATTAAATAAATTTATAAGATAAGGTTGATGAGGTGGCAATTTCATGTGCATGCAATCAAATCATGCCAAGTGTCCTATGTTCTCATTGGTTGACAAATTATTGTAATTTTCTCATTGGCCCACAAATTTGGTGCCCTCATGTAATTGGTTGAAAGATGGTAACCCTAATTAGGGTTTGTAAGGTTTAATCTTGGTCCTTGATTTTGCCCCTTAATCTTGGCCACTCGTAATTTTGAGCCTCCTATATAAGGCCATTTGTTATCATTTGTAAAAGAGAGTTATGTTGGAGAATTGTTGCCAAAATACTATCAAAATTGTTCTCTATTCATTGTTGTGGTTTGCATGGTGGATATACATGATTATTTTGGTGTATTGCATGGTTCTTCTCATCTCTCAAATTAAAGTAGGATTTCATTTCATGTTGTTAGAGTAGAAGTAGATGGCTAGTTGTATGGTGATGTTAGTGAATGTTTGATAGGGATCTATATATTAGGCCACTAGCATCCTAGCGGCTTGTTAGGAAGCCTTGTGTGGTAATCTAGTCCGATCGCTCCCAAGTTCTACTTGCATTTCATCTTTCCGCTTGTACTTCAAGTTGGGTTGGAAGATAGGTGTTAGTGTGAAAATTCTAAGAGTATCCCTTTGAATCATTGCACCAATGGAGGTAGCGCCACTGGCAAGCTTTCATTTGGTTGGATCACTGTCCATTTGCTAATTTCTTCATTCATAAGAGTAGTAGTAGAGCAGTAAGCAGTTAGTGGTAGGAGTAGTTGAAAGTGAAAGTGACCAAGGAGAAAAGAACAAGTCAAGCAAGCAAAGTACCACCAAGTTATCTTTGAATGAACAACGTAAGCCCGCCTACGTGATTAACCAGCAAATCACATTAATATAACTGAGTTAGTATCCACAAGTGTAAGGAACCTTGGAGTTTTCTCATGTTCTTCATGAGTATTTACTTTTCAAGAGAGGGTTGAGTGTTTGGTATTCTATATCAAGTATTCAATTGCTATATGTTATGCAGTGGTACAAAACTAACATCAACACACTGCCATATAATGGACAATGGATCCCATTCCTGGTGTGGCAGATTGACAAGGACAAGGAGGCTCAAAGGCTGCAAGTGACAAGGTGCATCGAGGTGCTAAGGGAGAGTGGGTGTGTCATGGGTGGCTGGAAGGCCTCCAACTTCGATGCTCCCTCTGGTGCCAGCTGGACCTGCTGAGCTGGAGATGGGCAAGGAAAATGCCAAGTCAGGCCATTAGGTCTGGGGAGTTGCCTTTTGTTAGGGCATCATTTTCACTTTTTGGCTATTGTTTATGAAATCCTTATGCATTTCAGGTATGGCCCCATAGTGCCATTTCAATATATCAAGAAAAAATTAGATCACATTTAATGCCTAGGGAAAAAGAAGTAAAACTCACCATTTTCAAAATACAAATTCATGTAATATTTTCATGTCGATTTCTTATAAAAGAAAGCTTACTTACAGTTCTTATAGAATTCAAGCAATTTTTTAATATTTGCTTTAAAAATATCATGAGTCATTTTACAAAGTAGAAAAACTGCCACAGGATTTTTCTATTCATAATTTAATTTTAAGTATTACAATTTCATAACAAGGGATCATAATAAGTTCATTCCATAAGAAGAGACCATCATTACAAATTCATAATAAGCGACCAAATTGAGACTGGCATTGCAATTTCAACATCAATGTTACAAATAGTGATTAGGGCTTGTACATTCATTTTCAAAACTACAAATCAAAGCTTGTAGAACCATGCTTTGTCCTAAACAACTCTTGTTCATAAAAGAAAATCTGGGGGATTCTCCTTTCCTCCTTTTACTATCACTAATGGTCATTTTGTATATATTTGGCAAGTTCTGATATAGACATAAGCTTAATTTCTACTGGCAAAAGCTGCTACCAAAATGATATCATTTAATAGCAATTAGAGATATAACCAAGGAATCATGTATACCTTATATAAATAATTTTCCACTACTTCTGATCAGTTAAAAATTGATATGGTTGTGAAATGCAAACTCCAAATTTTATCTTATAGATTGGCTATCAACTAACACAAGCATTCTATTATTCAACAATAATCATAAATAATGGCTCCTTCCATTGACTCCCAGTAAAAACCTATGCATGTCTCCCTTCACCACCACATCTATTGTTGGCCTGTCTCAAGAAGATATGATCATTTCCCCTCTCTGCATCCCTATTGTGAGTGCTCACACCATTGGTGCTTGCACTAGTTCTTCAACATTTGCTTTGCGTAAGACCCCTTTTCAAATGACTCGCAACAAATTTGTGGGTTTTGTTTCTACACAACTTCTTCTTTTCACGCTGATCCTAAAGAATCTGTAGCTACTGCAGCTGCTGATGGCATTTCCATGGGTGTTATCATGGATGACATGTTTCAAAATAGGACTTATGTTTCCGCATCCACCCTTCTTGGTGTGCATGTGGTTTCTTCTAAAGCCTTTGTGACTGCCCTCAACACCTCTGTTGCTTTGTCTTGTTGATTTGGGGATGGAGGAAAAAAATGTATGCTGTTGTTTCTTAGGAAAACCCTCAACAAGGGTTGTTGGCCCCATCATGTGCTACAAACCCTCCAATTATCTCATTTGAGGCTGAAGTGCTTGAAAGTGGGGAGTTTTAATCTCTCACGCATCAATTTGCAAGTTCATTTGGTTCTAGCCACACCTCTTTGATCTAAATTTGTGGATCTCTAATTCCTAGGGTCCTATTATTGAAGGAAGAATTGAAATGTTCACTTGTGTGAAGGGTTTTCTAATTGTTACTTTTGAAGACATGAGGATCACAATGCTATTTTTGAGGGTTCTATGTGAATATGGTGACAACAACCCCTTGTGCTCACATGTTGCTTTCCCCTATTCAATCTGGCATTTAAATCATTGCATTTCTCACCCACCTAGGTCATCTCTCCTAAACCTCCCTCTCCGACTTTGGCACAAATACCACAATTCTTAGACTAGGAACACTCTTGGTTTGGTTTAGTGTGACTGATCCTATAATTTTGCAAATCACTCATATGATATTGTAACTTGGATTTATCTAAGTCGCCTCCTACTAAGATTGTGTTGAATGTTGTCAGTCACCATTGGTGTCAGCATCTAGACGAGGGCATCCCCCTTTCATTGTCATTGTTTTGACACTAGCCATTTGGCTAAGTATTGGAGGCGCTCTAAGCCCAAATCTCAGTTGACCTCTTGTAGTATGTTCAACCCAAGGACTTCACCATACATCTAATGGCCTTGCAGCTTGACTCTCCTTCAATAGTGATTCCTCAGTATGTACCTATTGAACTTATTCCAACTACTCTTGTTGTTGTGGAGGATTATCAATTTCTATCACATAAGGCTCCTAAGCCTTTGGTATTTCTAGCTGCTAATGATTCTACCAAAGTCGTTGTGGTGGATGCGGTTGCTGCTCCCTAAAGCACCCCCATGTGTGTTGTGAGAATATTGATTCTAATATTGCTCCAAATTTCTCCCCTACAAATGGTGTTTCTAATATTTGGGACGTGCTCCATTGGAGGTGTAGTGCCCCTATCCTTGACTTCGATCCTCAAAATTCTAAAGATCATAGATGGATTTCTCTGGTCTAATTTTGTTGTAGGGTTGTTGGCCTCTTCAAAATCTGGGTTGTTGGTCAGTTTTTTGCTTTCATTGGTTGTTTGGATGTTGTGTTCCCTGAGTTGGGATTGTCATTTTCCTATTTGTTTTGGCAGCTTTGCTATTGTTACAGCCTTTGAGTGTTGTTTGTCTCATCCTTTTTATTGCATTGCTAATCAAAAATATAAAAATTCCAAAAGGACAATCACTTAGCAAAATCAGTGGCCAATGAAGAACACATATGAAATACAGGGGGGGCAAGGGCGAGGGAGGGGTGAATCGGTATTTCAGAACTTTAAACTTTCAAAAACGTGAAACCATATAAAACATAATAAGATCAACCTTCAAGACACAATCACCAAACTTCTCGTAGAAAACACGTGGGTAAAAAACGTCATACAAAGCTTTCATTAACAAAATGGGCACCAACCCAGAATACCTAAGTTACTGGTTTCAGTTCGGGTTCGAGGATGGGTGCGAGTACGAGAACCCAGTACGTGGGTACATGAATTTTTTTTAGGGATTTGGGTATGTATGGGTACGTATGTGTGTATATATATATATAAAATAAGAGAAATATACAGAATTCTAAAACTAAATCATTTCATAGTATGATACTTGATCATTTATCAATGCCAAAGGCCAAAGATAAATATTAAATGCCAATTAATAGTAGAAAAATATTTGAATAAGCATATTCGCACCCAGCAGGTACCCACAAGGCACAAACGTACTCGTACAAGGTGCATACCCGAACCCGGACGAGGCCTGTGGGTATGAACCCGGTAACTATGCAGAATACAGAAGTGAGCACCAACCCACAAAGAGCTCTAACCTTCTTCGAAGCACCATCTTCGATCAGCTGAAGCACCAACACCAACTTCAAATAGCTGAGGCACCAACCTCAGTTAGAGCACCACCTCAAAAACACACTGAAATCTGAAGTTCTCTTTAATATTTTATCATCAACTCCACGATTACTAGCTTAAGCAATATGTATGTATGTATGTAATGTATGCATATCACTACAAACACCACCGACCAAACACACGTCTCCAAAAATTAATCTCCCTAAAGAATAAGTTTTTATCTCAAAACAAATTGCTACCTTCACTAGTCATTTTTGCACCCCCTCTTTCCAGAGATTTTTCAATCACTCCAACAATCAACTTGTCTTATTTTAAATTGCACCACACAAAAAAACATGCATCAACTTCATAATACAGACTCAGACAAAAATGCCCTCACTATCTGCTACTCAACTTCCTTTTCTTCCTCACATAAAAACACATCTAAAACCAATGAATATACTACCCTGTCATAAGCATAAACGCAACCTAGTCCTCGCGTTTTCTTTTATCCACCACTATTTCACTGCCCATTCATTGAATGAATATACAACACATTCCAAAATAGCCTGCATAAAATATCAATGATGTAAGCTTGAACAAGTATCGAAGGCTCTGACATTTAATCACCCAACTGTCATTTTTAAAAAACAACTTCAAACACAACAGTAATAAAAAAAAAACTGAAGCTACGTATTCTTAGCTTTCATTCAAACATAAACCTCACACAATGATGCCATCATAAATATATTCTTAAATTAGAACCTCTGTTCTTCTCACATTAGAATTTCAAACTACTTAGCTAAAGGAATTTTTAATAGTTTGAATCAAGACATTGCAATTGTCTCAACTGCACTTAAGATGTTACACAACCTCACTCATACACACCACAAATAGGAAGAAATAATTAAATTAAATGTTTCAAATGAAATCGACCCTTTAGAATATTCAACAATGACATGGCAGCTGAAGTAGACAACAAGGCAGCTTAAGTAGACATCCAAGCACCTCAAACAAGCAAGCAAGTAGCTCAACCAAATTTTCTATTACTTCAAGTAATCCTTTGAGATTTACAGGGCCTTGATCATCAACCTTGACATCAATGACAACATACTCAACAATCTCCCCCTTTGTCATTGATGGCAACTCCATCTAAAACCAAACTGAAATAAAGATGCTCCGAAGTAATGCTACTCTGAAATAAATTGAAACAAACTGACTTACTCTAAAACAAAGTTCCCTTTGACATCAATGATGAAACCAATCTGCATACTTGAAACCATCTTGCATAACTAAAACCATCTTCCATTACTAAAACCAAACTACATAACTGAAATGGGGCTGAAAGAATATAACAAAGAAAACTCCTCTTGTGTCCAAACAGCAAATCAATTATGGAGTGAAAACATTCCCAACTTGTCCCTTTTGATATCATCAAGGTTGTATAGATTGTTAGCAGCCCTGCTTGCATTAGCAATATGTTTGCCATCTTTTCTAATCTCACAACTACCTATATTAAGAACTAAATTGTGTCCTTGATCACACAATTTACTCACGCTTAAAGATTGTGTTTCAGACCTTCTTCATATAAGACATTTCAACTTTTGTCATACCATCATTCAAATCAAGTGTACCTATACCTCTGACTTTTGCAGATGTATTACCAACAAATCTTACCTTACCTCCATTAATGTTTTTGAGAGTGATAAAATTGAACTTGTCTCCTATCATATGCCTAGAACAGCCACTATCCATAAGCCATATGTCTTTTCCATTTTGTGCAAGAGAGGCTATTTACACAATCAAAGATTCCACTAACACTTCTTTCTCCTTCCTCTAAACCTTAGCAACCTCCTTAGCTATGTCCTCTTTTTCAAACTGTTTGTTCTTCTTGGAGAAATCTGCCACACCACTTCTACAAACTTTTGCAGTATGACCAAAATTATTACATTTATAGCATACAACATTATAGTTCCTTGGATGAGCAAAAGAATTCCTACTCCTAAATCTGAAATCATTTCTTGCAAACATTCTACAATTGGTTGCCATGTGTCCAAAATAATTGCAAGAGAAACAATAATCATGAAAGAAAGAATTACTAAACCTGTTCATACTTGTTTGTCTTGAGATAGGGGGCTTCTTAAAAGCATTATTTCTGATTTTTGATGTTGAACCCTTTGAACTATGAATGTTGGCATTTTGTTGCTCTTCTTTTGTAGATATAGAACTTTGACCTTCTTCAAGACCAATTCCACCTTTATCTTTAGATGATTTTTGTGAGGCAACGACCTTATCCAAGGACAAAAAAAAATTCTGATTTATCTTCTCATCATTCAGTTGTGTCAAAGATTTATCTAACTTTCCAAGTGAAACAATCTCAGCTTCAAGTCTCTCACAATTTTCTTCCTTGAGCTTAATTTGTTTCTAACTTCTTCAATTTTCTTTGCTTCTACAACCTGAACCTTCAAGTCAACTATCAGTTTTTTTGCTTCACCAAGAGCGAGAGGTATCTTGGTATTTGCCTCGTTCCCTTCTTGTAGCAGCAACTTCAAGTTTTGTTTTTTCTTTCTGTGTCTCTCGATTTTATCTAGAGCACTTATTAGCTCTTCTTCCAAATCCACTTCTCCTTCTTCATCATTATGATCTACAAGTTCTTGATCTTAATCGTGTACTTCTTCTATGGCTATGAACAATATCCCTTCACTCAATGACTCTTCATCACCAACATAAGAAAAACTACTTTCTTCCTTTGAATATAGACTCTTTATGAACTTTTGAAACTTTTTCTCTTTTACCTTATACGTCTTGTGGGACTTCGACTTCTTTTCATAATTATTGTCTTCACTTTTTGCATATGCACACTTAGCTGCAAAATGTTCTACCTTGCCATATTCAAAGCACTTGAAAGGCAGATTGCCTATATATTTGCATGTACCTTTCTTCAACTTCCTCATGAAATGTGCATCTTCAAATCTAATTCTTCATCAGAACTTTCACTTGATATACAGTCCTTTTATTTTCCTTTCTTCGAAGCTTTTGAAGGTTGCCTCTTTTTTCTCTAAAAAATCAGAGTTTCTTCTCATCTCATAGGTTGTTACAATACCATGAAGCTCATCAATAGTCGATTTATCAAGTTCCTTCATCTCTTCAACTATTAAAGATTTTGGTATCAAAGCAAAACCCTTGAAAGTGTTAACAACTTCATCTAATTGTAGAAAATAAGCAGCAACATTTTCCTCTCCCTGCATCCTAAGACTATCAAAATGTCTTCTATGAATCTAAAGCTTTGCCTTCTTAACCTTGTCATCTCCTTCATATGTTTTTTGAAGTTTCTCCCAAATCTTACGAGTTGATTCACAATGGATAACTTTCGCAAATTTTGTCTCTGATAACCCACATAAGATTGCATTCATAGCTTTTCCATTACTTTCAAAGGTCTTCTTCCCATCAGCATTTGTTGGAGGAGCTACAAGAATAGTGTTACCAGTCTCCACACTTCTCCAAACATCAAAACCAAGAGACATTATATAAGTACGCATTTGAGTTCTCCATAATGCATAGTTAGAGCCATCAAATAAAGATGCTATGTTCGTAGCCAAACCTTCACAAGAACCCATGTGTGCAATCAAGATCAACCTCCAAGAGTTTAAGCTCTATTTCTAAAGGAACCCCACTCTGATACCAATTGAAGAACACACAAGAAATACTCGGAGAAGGGGGGGTGGGTGTTAATCAATGTTATAGAACTTCTAAAAACATGAAACCATATAAAACATAATAAGAGCAACCATCAAGACACAAACACCAAATTTCTCGTGGAAAACCTTGCGGGTGAAAAACCACAACATACAAAGATTTCATTAACAATATGGGCACCAACCCATAATACAGAAGTGAGCACCAACCCACAAAGAGCGCCATCTCTGATCAGCTGAAGCACCAACTCCCAAAGAGCACCAACCCTCCTCAAAGCACCAACTTCGAACAGCTGAGGCACCAACCTGAGTCAAAGCGAGCATCAAGACACAAACACCAAATTTCTCGTGGAAAACTTTGCGGGTGAAAAATCATGGCATACAAAGATTTCATTAACAAAATGGGCACCAACCCAGAATACAGAAGTGAGCACCAACCCACAAAGAGCACCATCTCTAATCAGATGAAGCACCAACTCCAGTTGGCAGAGGCACCAACCCCCAGTTTGAGAGCACCAACTCTAGAGAGCACCAACCCTCCTCAAAGCACCAACTTCAAACAGCTGAGGCACCAACCTCAGTTAGAGCACCACCTCAAAAACACATGAATCTGACGTTCTCTTGTTATCATCTCCACAATTACCAACATAAGCAATATATATATATATATATATATATATAAGTTTATAACTGCAAACACCACTGACCAAACACACATCTCCAAAAATTAATATCTCCCTAAAGAATCAGTTTTTATCTAAAAATAAATCGCTGTCTTCACTAATCATTTTTGTACCTCCCTTTCCACAAATTTTTCTCTCCAGCATCAACTAGTCTTATATTCAACCGCACCACACAAAAAAGCATGCATCAACTTCATAATACATAGACTCAGACATAAACACCCCTACTACTTGCTACTCAACTTTCTTCCCCAAATAAAAACACAGCTAAAACCAAAGAATATACTGCCCACTCATAAGCATAAACGCAGCCCAGTCCTCACGTTTTTCTTCTGTCCACTATTATTTCACTGCCCATTCATCCAATGAATATATAACGCACATCCAAAAATAGTCTGCATTAAATATCAACATTGTAAGCTTGAACAGGTATTGAAGGCTCTGACATTTAATCACCTAGTTACCGTTCTAAAAAACTTCACACACCACAGTATTTTAAAAAATAAAAGAGGCAGCGTAATTTTAGCTTTCATTCAAACATGAACCTCACACGATGATGCCATCATAAGTATATTCTAGAATTAGAACCTCCATTCTTCTCCCACTAGAATTTCACACCGCTATTAAACTGCCATCATCAACCTTTGAGATCAATGACAACGTACTCAACAATCTCCCCCTTTGTCATTGATGGTGACTCCATCTAAAACCAAACTGAAACAAAGAAGCTCTGAAGTAATGCTACTCCCAAATAAACTGAAACAAACTGACTTACACTAAAACAAACCTATCACTCTGACATATTTTCAAAAGAACCACATCATGCTCACCTCTCCTCAAGACGAATATCTTTCCACTTAGACATGAGGTAGAGCATCGTCTCATAAACCTCCAGTTCTTTGACCATGCTTACACATTTTACTGACCATGTACATCGCACTTTTCGTACATAGCCACCCAGCAGCTTTACGCACTTCTTTCACAAAACAGAACAGCTCAAGTAAAAATAGACATCACTACTCCGCAATTTTTCTTTTTTCAAATTCATGTATTATTTTTCTTTTTTAATATCACTATTATAACTGATATTAATATTACAGTATATATATATTAGACTATATATATTGACCCCTTATTCCTAATAGGGTTCTGATATAATATATTGTAGATCAGTATTGATTTATAAAGTACAGCATATCAGTAAGCTGTCACACGATGCCTGCCAGCAACAGAATATAACTTATTTTACGTTCTGACTTCTTCCTTCTGAAGAGTATCAAATATATTTACTAATCTCTAATCCTTCAATGTTCTTCTTCCTTACGGTGAATGACAAATATAATTTATAATCTGCTTCTTCCCTCCGCTGATAATAGATCTGATATTCATTATATATCATGCAAAACCCATCCCTTGAATGTCCAAGAGAAATGTCATTTCCTATCATAAGCAGATCAGTTTGTTTAAGTAAATCATATCTCTTTAAGATATATGCAAATTGGTTTGTTATGCAAACCGCACCCTTCCATCAATGATTGTCATTGGTTAATTTGTACCTCCTTACCTCACTCTTAGTTAACTATTTAATTTAGTTATCATAATCTTTCCTTGGGCAGCAGCATATTAACTGTGTTGCTGACCGGTTTTTTATATTTGATATAACTATTCTTTATGAACTCAGTTACTAGTTCGGATTTGGGGATGGGTGCAAGTACACAAACCCGGTATGTGGGTACGTGAAATTTTTTTTAGGGGTTTGGGTACGTATGGGTGCAACTGTATATTTATTTATATAAATATGCATTATATATACAAAAAAATAAGAAGAAATATACAGAATTGTAAAACTAAATCATTTCTTAGTATGATCATTGATCGATGCCAACAGCCAAAGATAAATATTAAATGCCAATTGATAGTTGAAAAATATTCAAATAAGTCATATCAAGTACCCACAGTACATAGCAAGTACCCACAGGCGAGCCGGTATAGGGTGTGTACCCGAAACCAGTTCGGGGCCTGTGGGTACGAACCCAGTAACTAAGTTTATGAAGCAACTGGCAAATTGAGATTCAAACAGTAACAGGTGATCTTCAACTATAAACATTGATGAGATAACATCCTTCCTTAGTAATTTCGCTAGAGAGCCAATCAGATATTAGTCATACTGACTCATTAATACCCAGCAGTTGTGAACATAGACCACTGTCTCACAGACTTGCAACAGAGTAATTCTGCTTACGATGTGAAAGATATTACAGCCGATGATTCACAGCATAATCATTTCCAGGCCTGCAATGATGGGTATAACCTTGAAATTACTTGTCGCTGTTCTTAATTGGTGGAACCTTTAATTACATTGCTGTTGTTCATAGAGGTTACTGCTTCATAAAGGAAAGACATGTGATAATCCAGTGTATCGTTTTAATCGTCTTCTTGGGATGTATCGTACGTTAAGTGAATCATCCTATATGATCATGGTGGCATAAAAATCCTCCAGATTCCTATGAATCGGTCCCCTATAAAAGCCCATATATTTCTTTATTTACTTAATTATATCAAACTTCCCCACACTTGAACTGGCTAGAGTAATGGATTTTTTTCAGTACAATTTTGCTAATGTCTCTCCAACAGACTTTACAAAATTGAAATATAATATCTCTTGACCTTTCAACAACCTGTAATTATATTATATTATAATTTATTATTAATTATTTATTTATTTTTATTTTTTCATTATTATTTATTATTAAATACTACTCCAGAAAAGGAACATCATAATTTGGGTTTCAAACGGAATACATGACAATCCTTCCCTCCCTGAAATTATTTATCCTCAAGTAATGACTGAAAAATCATACAGACCTATCTGTAATCCACCTTCTGTTGCACTACTCTGATATTATCAGATATGTTTCCTCCCTTATTTTGAATTTGAATTATGATTTGATAGTAGAAACTTGGCAAAGCTTAACTAAGACAAGTTTACTCTCATCTTCTAGAGAAAAGAATCTAGAAACAGTTATAAGTACTCATACTTCTTGCTGAAAACACTTCAAATCTAAGGTATGCACACCTATGAAGTAACCATGCTGAAAACATGAAGCAAACATATAAATTCATTGAAGACACAAAGCATATCCATGAATACACATGAAGCCTGCATGCAAAGCATGGAATATTCACTTAATACATGAAGCATCCATTTAAGCTGAGATACCGATGCGTCTGCAGGGCCTCTGGAGGCAGATGCGGATGCGTATGCGTATGGAGGCGGATCCGGGAGCGGATGCCCTGTGGGTGCCACCCGGAAGCCACCACAGGCATCCGAATTTACATAAATTCAGTCATAAAATTAAAACACTCTCTAATGTTTAACATAGGATAATTCAGGAATTAAAACCAAATTTACATGCTTTGACGGGACTAAAATTTCAGAGTAATAAATAAGAGAAAAAAATTATAATAAGGGAATTGTTCACTATAAACCTTACTGATAATGACATCGCGGGGACAGCGTTTGTTGTGTTGATTAGAGAAGGTGAAGGCAATACAACTTTACAATGCACTTGATTTCGAAAGACAGATTCTTTTATTATTTTCGAAATGGGAAATGACATAAAGTTTGCTTTTAAACAAAGTCACTATGTTTTACACGTCATTCGACAGCACTCCAGAAGTATTGATCGGTGCTATCAAATCATTTATTGGTAGATTTAGTTTGAACATGAGTAATTAGTTATTGAACTTCTTTCCATTTGAACATTTGTGTCTATGAAGTTTTAAGTTGAAGTTGTTGAACTATCAAATATGAAATATCTTGAATCTTGATCAATGGTGATTGGTGAAGTATCATTATTCTAATTCTGAAATTCATACTATCAAATGATTTATTTTCGTATATTTCTTGCACTTCTTTGCATATATATATATATATACGCATCCGCATCCCCTAAAAAAATTTTGCACATCCGCAACCCGAATCGGTAACTTCGCATTTAAGACATGTAAAGTATGAAGTATACACATGAATATATGTAGAGCAAGAATACACATAAAGCACGAATGCACATATGGTATGAGTCATACACATGAATACACACAAGGTATGAGTCGCATGAATACACATAAAGCACAAGTCATACACATAAGTCATACACATAAGGCAGGGATCATACACTTAAGGCATGAATTGCACACCTGAATACATATGAACCATACACATGATACATACACTTAAGGCATAAGGCATACACATGGATAAATGTGGCACATAATACATAAATTAATTTTAGGTAGGAAGTGTACACATACTTACACATGAAGCATGAAGCATACACATGAATTCACTTAAGACAAGAAGCATATATGTGAAATAAAGAATACATGTGAATTCACTTACGTAGTGGAGTATATATGTGAATACACATAGCACATAAAGCATGAAGCATACATATGAATTCACTCAAGTCAAGAAGCATATATGTGAATACTCATAGCACATAAAGCATAAAGAATACATATGAATTCACTCAAGTCAAGAAGCATATATGTGAATACACATAGCAAATAAAGCATGAAGAATACATATGAATTCACTCAAGTCATGAAGCATATGTGTATACACATAAAGCACATAAAGCATGAAGAATACATATGAATTCACTCAAGTCAAGAAGCATACATGTAAATACACATAGCACCTAAAGCATGAAGCATACATATGAATTTACTCAAGTCAAGAAGCATATATGTGAATACACACAGCACTATGTTATCCGGAAAACACATTTCCACCCCTAATGGCCAAGTTTCGGAAACGGAAAGGATTTCGAGGACAAAGGAATGGCCAGGGACATTTTGAAGCCGCCCCCAATTAAATATTCGGAAACCGTTTCCAGAACGCAAAAATGTCATTGACCGTTTCCAATGACCGTCCCGGGGATGGATTGCAGTTTCCGGCGGCCTTTCATAATAATTTGCAAAAAAATTATGCAACCCTAACATATATTTTAATAGTATAAGTTATAACATATTTATAACTTATAAGGCATAAAGCAGCGCTAAACTTATGAAGTTTTAAAAGTTAAAACTTAAAAACATTTATTCTATTGCCGTGTCTACATGCACCAACTATCGCAAGAGAGAAATTGCTGGGTCTTTGAAGCTGCATTTGCATAGAAATCACAAAATCTTTGTCCCTTTGCTGTGTTTGGAGAGAAACAAGGAAGCTGTGGTTGCAAGGGTTTGCACTTGCAGAGAAATTATTTCTCGGCCCATTTTCACTTTCAGCCTCAGGCTTCAGCAGTCATTCTCAGAGATAAAAATTTTGAAATATCCATTGATTAATGATTCAATGGTTTTGTTAACCATTGATCATCAATTTATCAGTGATAATCAATGGTTAACAAAACCATTGAATCATTAATCAATGAATTTAAGATCACAGTTTATTGTATTAAATTTTAATCAGTGTCAGTTTAAAATTTAAATCATAGTTTCAAAAAAATAAAAAAATCTAATTTCTATGTAGTTCAAAGCATGAAATGTCTGATTTTTTTTCCTTTTATTTCAGATTTTTCAATTTTGAGCTTGCATTATACAGTACCATTAAAGTTTTCAACATGAGCAGCAGCAGTGGTTGTGATGGTAGTGATAAAGAATGGGAAGGGGAAGAAATTGCAATTGGGGGTGGTGGTGGTGGAAGTGTTGGAGGTGAATCAAAAGATGAACCAAACAAGTTTAAAATCCCTTCAGCTGTCTAAAGAGAGTTTGCACAAGGCCCTTTTAACTCTAAAAAACCTCTACTTTGCCTTGTTCATCCAATTGATGTCAAAAAGAAAAATTCGGGTGGAAGTAGGGTGTATAAATGTCATATATGCGAAAGTGAAATTAGAGGGAGCAACACAAAGGTGTGGTCTCATTTCTTGGGTGTTACGGGGAAAGGAGTTAAATATTGTGAAAATCTAAAAGAGGATGCCAAATTAGAGTGTTATAGATTACACATGAAGGCTGAATACAAGTTTAAAGGTCTGCCCTTTGTAATGCCTTAGCCCTCACAGCCATCTAGTCATAGTCTTCACCCTATGTCATCTAGTGGTAGTGTCATTCATAGTGTGGGAGCCAAAAAAAAAAAAAAAAGGAAAGAGGAAAGAGGAAGGCTAGTGATAGTGGACAGCTAGGGTCAGTTACAAATTTGTTTAATGCATAGGCACAGGAATTGACAGAGTGTTCCATTGCTGATTTCTTTTTTGCCCATGCCATCTCATTTCATGTGGCCCGTTCTCCATTCTTCAAGAAAATGATCGAAGAAGTAGGTAATATGTGTCCCTCTTTTATACCCCCTGGGGATCATAAACTACGCACTACCCTCCTTGACAAAGCATATCGCAAGGTGAGTTTGATGATGGAGGATATGAGGCGTACTTGGATGAAGATTGCTTGTTCCATTGTGATGGATGGGTGGACCGATATTAGACATCGGCCGCTCATCAACATCATTGTCACATGCACATCTGGCTCTTATTTTCTTAGAGCCATTGATTATTCAGGGAAATGCAAGAATGCAGATTTTCAATTTAGCATTCTAAGAGAGGCCATAGAGGAGGTTGGGCCCTCAAATATGGTTCAAGTGACCACTAATTCAGCACGTGTGCAAATTGCCTGGTATGATGGTAGAGGGTGCTTAAAAGCACATCTTTTGGACTCCATGTTGTGTTCATGCATTGAAGGACATGGGGAAATTGTTTTAGGTAAATGAAGTGGCGGCGCAAGGTAGAAATATTCAAATGCTCATTTGCAACCACCGCACCTCACTTGCTCACTTCAAAAAGTTTTCAAAGAAGGAATTTCTAAAACCTATAGAGACAAGATATGCCAGCTACTACATTTTGCAAGACAGGATGGTTGAGGTGCATGATGATCTACAAATGATGGTAGTGAATTCATAGTGGAATAGATGGCCTACTGAAAACACTCTTGAAGGAAAAAGTCATCAAACGGGAGGATCCTTGATGACGATTGGTGGTCCACTATGAGGTAAGACATTGTTGATTCTCATTTTCATCTAAAAATCATAAAAAAAATTCAATTTTCAGAATTTTAAATTTCTGATTTTAATTTAAAAAAATCTATTTTCAGTCATTTAATTAAAAAAATTCAAATTTTGACATTTTGCTCTTATTCTTATACATATATATTTGCTCCATCATCTCTCATGTTGTAGATGTCATCAAATATGTTGATACAAACTCTCCTAACCTTGGAGAGATGTATGAGACTCTGGACAGCATGCTTGAGAAGATGAAGCAGATAATTTCGGCTCATGATAATAATTTAGTCTTATCAAGGAGTACATTAAGCCAATTTTCATGCAGAGGTGGAACGCTATGAATACTCCACTTCACATGGCAGCCTATGCACTAAATCAAAAATGGTATGAGCATAGGCCTGGAAGGTGCACTCCTAGTGAGGATGATGAGGTGAGACGTGGGATTATGAAGGCCATTCAAAAGATGTATTCATCTCAAGAATCTAGTACACTTCGTGAGCAATGGGTTGCCTTCACAAACCTTGATGGTCCAAACTTTAGCACACCAGAGGCAAAGATGGATACAACAGTAATACTTGCAATTCATCTCCTATCACAAGTTGCTAGTTCCTCTATTGCAGAGAGGAATTACATAGTGCTTTATCCACTCCGTAAAGAGGAATAGGCTTACCTCTAAACGAGCAAAGAAGTTAGTGGTTGTGCATAGTGCTCTGCGACTTGCGGATCGGAAGACTCCAAAGTATCAACAGACCCCATCTTTACGATGGGATATTGATCCCAAAGACGCCACCCAGATTGATGAGGACGACACACCGCTGGGATTGCTTGGCATTCCGTTGGATGATGCAACCTTCAAGTCTCAGGCTATCAATGACAGTGACATTGATATGGATCAAGATTAGGGGCGGCTGTCATATTAGCTTTGTTTTCATTTTTACTTTGATGTTTCAGACTTTGAGGCTTTTGACATTATATGATACATTGATGCAATGATAATAGAATCTTGATATATGATATGATACTTTAAGTCTTTAACTTTTCATTTTGTTGAAACTTGCAGGCTTTGCGCATTTTGATATATGATATGAATCTATTTCATTGTTTCAATGAACTATATCTATGAATGTATGAAAGTGAAATTTGAACTCTCATTTGATGTCAATGTCATCCTATGTTCCTATTCTATGATGATTCGATTTGATGCTATGTTCTATGATGATTTGATGAATGACATTGATAATTATGTTGCTATGATGAATGTTACAATGTTATGTAATTCTGAAATTTGTGAATATATTTGAAAATTCAGATTCCACACACACATATATAGATATATATATATATATAGCCATCCCCTACTCCAGCAAAAAAAAAAACGTCCTGGAAACCTGTTTCCCTGTCCCCCCTTTCCAGAAACTTGGGGTAACACATAAATCATGCAGCGTGAAGCAGCAATATACATAGATACACACAAAACATAAATATATGTAAGGCGTGAGCAATTTGTAAGGCATAAGGCATCCACATAAGGCACGAAGTAGTACACATGAATACACATAAGACATGAAGTGTACACATAAGGCATGAAGTAAGCAATAAATATGTGCATGAATCAATACACAAAGCATACATGAGAAATGTTCTCATGGAGTAAACATGTGTGAAACAAACAAACAAACACAAGGTATTCACATGAAGAGTGTATATAAAATGCATTTAGAGTAAGCATATATAAGGCACATACATGTAGAGACGTAATGTCGGCCTACTTGAATATATTCTTAACTTATTTAACAAAACAGGTGGAATAAATAACTCTATTTGGATTGCAATTATCGTAGGTTTATCCTGCAAGATGGCAGGATCAAGGCTCTAATACCATTTGTAATGTCTTACAACTAGGTATAGACTTGATTTACCCTAATATTCTCAACTAAGGTTTGGTTTGTGCATCTAAATCAAATTAATTTAAAAAAACAACAAATAATTCATAATATATTTGATAGTTGAACTTGACGTATTCAAATCCACTTTCTCACTTCTCTCCAAACTCAAGCCTAAGGAGGACAAAGAGTACTTGTCATAGGGTGCTTGGATACCAATCTACAAGTGGATTCCCTCATGGTTTCCAAAACACATATTCATGCCCATCTTTGAACTATGCCCTCAGGGTTTTCAGAAATACGTGCCTTAGCCTCTCTCGGGATTCACCCACCTTGCAAGGAATTACTCCAGCTCTTCCCTACAGCCTA
Organism: Chamaecyparis obtusa; assembly: GCA_027943335.1. Classification (NCBI taxonomy): domain Eukaryota; kingdom Viridiplantae; phylum Streptophyta; class Pinopsida; order Cupressales; family Cupressaceae; genus Chamaecyparis; species Chamaecyparis obtusa. Next base: position 12,238 of record BSBK01014746.1, on the reverse strand, counting down.
TATGTCCTCAAAATGGGCCATAGTAAGAGACTAAGGAATAGGCTATGAATATACTAACTTTCTATATATATATATATATATATATCACTATTATAACTGATATTAATACTACAGTATATATATATTAGACTATATATATTGGCCCCTAATTCCTAATAGGATTCTGATATAATATATTGTAGACCAGTATTGATTTATAGATAAGTACAGCATATCAGTATTCTGTCACACGATGCCTGCCAGCAATAGAATATAACTTGTTTTCCTTTCTGACTTCTTCCTTCTGAAGAGAATAAAATATATTTTCTAATCTATAATCCTTCAATGATCTTCATCCTTACAGTGAATGTCAAATATAATTTATAATCTGCTTCTTCCCTCTGCTGATAATAGATCTGATATTCATTATATATCATGCAAGAACCATCCCTTGAATGTCCAAGAGACATGTCATTTCCTATCATAAGCAGATCAGTTTGTTCAAGTAAATCATATCTCTTTAAGATATATGCAAATCAGTTTGTTATACTAATCTCACCCTTCCATCAATGATTGTCATTGGTTAATTTGTACCTCCTTACATCACTCTTAGTTAACTATTTAATTTAGTTATAATAATCTTTCCTTGGGCAGTGACATATTAAGTCTGTTTTGCTGAGCGCTATTTTATAATCGATATAACTATTCTTTATAAAACGACTGGCAGATTGAGATTAATTTGTCTTCTCCTCAAACGGTAACAGGTGATCTTCAACTATAAACATTGATGAGATAAAATCCCTCAGTAATTTCACTACAAAGCCAATCAGATATTAGTCATACTGACTCATTAATACCCAGCAGTTGTGAACGTAGATCACCATCTCAGAGACTCACAACAGAGTAATCTTTGCTTGTGATGTGAAAGATATTACAGCTGATGATTCACAACGTAATCATTTCCAGGACTGCATTGATGGGTATAACCTTGAAATTACTTGTTGCTGTTCTTACAAGGTGGAACCTTTAATTACGTTGCTGTTGTTCGTAGAGGTTACCGCTTCATAAAGAAAAGACATGTAATTATCCAGAGTATCATTTTAATCCTCTTCTTGGGATGTCTCATGCATTAGGTGAATCATCCTATATGATCATGGTCGCATAAAAATCCTCCAGATTCCTATTGAATCGGTCCACTATAGAGACCCATATATTTCTTTATTTACTTAATTATATCAAACTTCCCCAAACTTGAACCGTCTATAATAATGGACTTTTTCAGTACAACTTTGTCTCCCTGATAGACTTCACAAAATTGAAATACAATATCTCTCGAGCTTCCATCAAACTGTAATTATATTATATTATAATTTACTATTATTTATTTATTTATTTTAATTTTATTATTATCATTTAATATTTATTATTAAATACTACTTCAGAAAGGGACATCATAATCAGGGTTTCAAATGGGGGACATGACAACGTGACTGGATTTGGTTAGAAACCTAGGCATCCGTGAAAAGATTAGATCTCATTTAGTTGTGTACAGGTTTCCTAGAATCACCTGTCCTGCATTCTACAGGATTTGTCACCAGGGTTAAGAAAGACCCAAAACGTCAGATGATTAAAAAAGCAGGCAGTTGATTCCAGACGACATAAACCCTTTGAAGAGCTACTAAATACCCAACCCCAAAAAAAATTCATCGTCTGCTTACATGGTACAGGAGCACCCAGGCAAACTGGCAATTAATTGCCAACAAAAAATATTTCCAGGTTTTCTTTCCTTCTTTAATTTTGTAGTCCTGCCTAGCAATTAAGAACATTTGCTTTTCATTTCAGAAGGCAAACGAGAAGCAAAGCGGAAAATAGGAATGATTGCTAGTTACATTTTTGTAATTTGTAAACAAGTTGATATCAGATCTGCACTCCTTTGTCACTGTGGTGAAAGTGAGAACAAGCTCATTTTGGCAACAGTTCTGCAAGATTATTTTTTATGCTGTTTTTACTTTACTACAAACAACATTGAAAAGAGGAAAGCTCTGGAGAACTTGGATCTCATTCTTCTCTGTATAAATGAGATGATGGATCTAAGCATTATGCCAGGTGTAGAGTTGCAACCGCCACTGGTAAGTATGTATGCAAACTGTGGAAGTATAGACAAGGTCGTGAGCTATATGGTGCAACACCCCAAGAATTGTGGTTCCATGTGCCAGCAAACAAATGCAATTGACAGGTGTTATTTGAAACGGTTTTTAT
>BSBK01014746.1:0-2500 GCA_027943335.1 Chamaecyparis obtusa | reverse complement strand
CTCATAAGGAAATCAGGAACACCTCAAGGGAATCAAAACAGGTATGCCAAATCTGTTCTTAACCCATATCTCCTCTTGTCCTTCATCCCAAGTAGTCTTCACTTCATTCATTTCTCCCTACAGCAAGTTCTTCTGCTTTCCACTTTGCTTATCCTTTCGGTCGACAATTGATAACAACCGACTCTGACCACTACCGACCACATCAGTGTCTTGGTAAGGTTCATCCTCTCCAGACTCCTCAATCAACTCAATATCATCTGCATCTTTTTGTGTCATGAATGTCACCATCTAATGTACCATCTCTATCAAAAAGATCATCTGTCTCTTAATCTCAACAAACTCTTCAGAAATATCATTCTCCTTCTCCTTCAAACTAGGTTTTGCAGGAATAGGTTTATCAACCCTCTGCTCCTGAGGTTTGTCATAAGGACAACACCTGATAACTCCACATCCCTTAACCCTTGTTTCCTGTAAAGGTATCATCTTATGCCAAGCTCCTTCATGCCTAATTACATAAGTGTTAGCATGATCATCAAACAAAACATTCCTGTCAAACTACCAAGGTTTACTGAGCAACAGATGACAAGCATCCATAGGCAATACATCACACAATATCTCATCATGGTAAGATCCAATCTGAAAATAAACCAAGCATTGTTCTTTAACTCTAACCTTAGAAACATCTTGTATCCAACTAACCTGATAAGGATTAGGATGCTTCCTTCTTTCCAAACTCAATTTACTAACCATTTCATCTGAAACAAAGTTCTCAGAACTGCCACCATCAACTATAAAATTACATGTCTTATTCTTGCACTTACATCTGGTCCTGAACAAATTCCTTCTTTGTACCAGTTCATGGACACATGTAGCTAACCTCCTAGTGATAAGTGTCACCTTTTTTTGCAACATTCACAATATCTTCTTCAGCAGCCAGTGCCACCCTTTTCTTAGGTCAATAAAAACTTCTATGACCAACTTCACCACAGTTATAACAAGTATCAGTGGACTCATTCTTCCACCTTCCTCTCTGTCCAGCATTCTTAGTAACTTGACCACTACTAGATCCCACATCAGTATTCTTAGGATTCTCTATCACATTACTTTCAGCAATTGCCTCGCCAGTTTTACCACCTCGGTTCCTATTGTTTTGTTTTCCTTCATAATTCTTATTTAGCTTCTCTTCAATCTTTAATGCCATCTGATAAGCATCACCAATTGTTGTCATCCGCACAGTAAGTAACTCTTCCTGAATACTAGGTCTCAAACCATAGACATACCTAGCAACCTTCTCTTTATCAGCTTCAGAATGACCAGTCCTAATCAAGATTCTGTAAAACTTCTCGGTATACTCCTGTACCGATTTGTTAGTCTGCTTCAAAGCTTGCATTTTCTTAAACATGTCCAATTCATAATCCACCAGAATGAATTGCTTCTTCAACTTATCCACCATTCAGTTCCACTTAGTGATATTTTCTTTTCCTCTTCTACCTCTTTCCAACTGAACTTCTCTCCACCAGATATTTGCATGACCTTTCAACTTAGTCTTTGCAAATCTAACTCTATTGGGATCTTCTATTTCTTCATACTCAAAGTACTCATCAATCTCATTGATCCAATCAATCAATTCTTCTGGCCTAAGGCTTCCAACAAATGCAGAAACTTCAATGTTAGGTTTTTTCCCAGTCTTAGACTTAGCTTTCAAAATTCTATTCTCCTCAGGATCTCTAGCTTCTTCCACAACTTCTTCAAAATCATCTTCTTCATATTCATCATCACTATCCTCTTTCAAGGTAGGCTTCTTCTTTTTTAATTCATCTTGCAAATCTTGCACTTGTTTCTGCAAAGCCCTAAAATCATCAAGATTGAATTATCTAGTAGCTTCCTTTTCCTCTGAGATCTCACAATTTCTCCTCAGAGGCATCTTCAAATCAAGATCTAGATGCAAACATACAAGATCAACTCGACTCCAATAGGAACAAACTTTTCTCAAACAAGAACCAACCTCACTCTAATACCACTTGACGTAGTCAAGGTTGGTGGATCCAATTAAGGACTAACCGAACTTGCAACCAAACCAATACGTAGCAGAAATACACAACAACAACAACAAATATGAAATAGAACAAAAGTCTTTATTCATCAAATCACTGATTACATGCAATGTGTCGGGCTGTAAGGCCTTCCCGGTTACAGCCAAATACAAAGCAAGTAACGGCCTACAAGATCTCGCAGGATCCAAATCTTTTCTACAACATCAGTATTCAGCTAGCCTAGGTCTACAACACGCAACACACTGGTAGGCATCCAGGAGAGATCTAAACTTGTACTCAAACTTCCAAGCAATCTTCCTATTTATAAGCTCGCAGGCCACAAACTTTCCTTCCAACTATCTCCCTCCTAAACAACTACCCAAGCATCCTATAATTATTGATTTCCAGCCACAAGTCAGCTGATGAAATAATTAACCCTTACAAATAAATATTAAATGCTAAAACAT
>BSBK01014745.1:0-36987 GCA_027943335.1 Chamaecyparis obtusa | reverse complement strand
GTATGTGCTCAGAATGATCTGATTTCTTTCTTGGAGGTTCATTTTGGTCATATAAGTCTGCCAGTAAAGTTTCATTGCCAGATCAGGTGTATATTGGAAGATATTGAAGATTTTCGGTATTAGCAGCAGGGTACAGAAACTTTGAACTCAGTTTTGAAGGCTTTAGAGGCCCCAGATGAGGCGAAAAGTTTGGGTGACGAGCACTTGCACCAGTCAAGCCTGTAGAGTGCTTCGTGGCATTTCTAAAATGGGGTTATAATAGCCGATCGGGTCAACTGGTGATGACTTATGGTCTTCGGAAGTTGGGCCACCTGAAATGGCGAAAAATAATTTTCTTCAAAATTTCTGTTTGGGTTTCAAAGGTTATCTTGAGCCAACTATGTTGTAATAAAATGTAAAATAAAATAATTCTAAGTTTGGTCGGCCTTATTGGCTAAATTTTAGAACCTTTCCCAGGCGGTGGAAAATTGCCTATATAAGGAAGGCTGTATTATTGTCTTAGGCAGTTTAGAATAGTTCTGGGTAGTAGATCTAGGTATTGATTCGAGGCTTTGTCCTATAGAATATTGTAAGGGAATGCCCATGTGGCTTTGCATATTGTAATTCTAAAAGTTTGTAATTCCACATTTGTGGAGATAATAAGAAGCCAATTTTATGTTCTTGCATATTGTTGTGGTTTCTCTGTTTCTGTTATGTGTTTGTGGTATTAAGGGGGAGCACCCTTCATCATATATATATATACACACATATATATATATATATATGTAGATACATCTATATATCTATATGTAGATACATCTATATATCTATATGTAGATACATCTATATATATATATATATATATATATATATATAGATATAGATATAGATATAGATATAGATATAGATATAGATATAGATATAGATATAGATATAGATATAGACACACACACACACACACACACACACACACACACACACACACACACACATATATATATATATATATATATATATATATATATATATATATATATATATGTATGTATAGATATATACACACACACACACACACACACACACACACACACACACACACACACACACACACACATATATATCTGTGTGTGTGTGTGTGTGTGTGTGTGTGTGTGTGTGTGTGTGTGTGTGTGTGTATGTATGTTTGTTAAAAATGATAAAGAACAAATAGGAAATTGTTTAATCCAAGAGCAAGGAGTTAGGAAACAATACCATGAATTTGCACAATAACTAGGAGCATACACCAACAAATTAAAGAGGAGAGAAGAATTTGAAAGGGGGAAAGCTAAGAAAACCCCTTGTGAATTATGAATGAGGCATAAAAAGCCTAAAGAGAGAGAGAGAATATGAACACTTAGCTCAATACAATATGATAGAACTATGAAAGAGAGAAATTCAGAGAGTTGTGAGAAAAAGATTGATGAGTGTGTGGAGAAATATCTCTATATGTAGAGATAAGTGAAGGAGTTCAAAAAGTAACTCCCATGTGCATGTAAGCCACATTCATAAGTGTGTGAGCCACTTGTGCTATTTCCTCTTAAGGAGGAATCTAGGAAAAAAAAGAAAATTACAAATAAATATTATGTCCTCACACATGGAAAAAAGGACAAGTGTTCATGTAGGGATTCTATAGGAATCTCCTACTTACATAATAAATAAACTAAACTAAACTACCTTGGTTTATAAAATTTCACCAAGGAAAGATTACATATTCTAACACCCCCCTTTAATCTTTACTTGGGGTAATTACATCAAGAGATATTAACCCTAAATTATTACAATGAAATTCAAATTTCTCTCTAGAAAGAGGCTTTGTAAAAATATCAGCAACTTGATCTTCTCCTTTGCAATGAATGAGGGAAATTCTATTTTCTGCAATGTGTTCTCTAATGAAGTGGTGGTGGAGAGAAATGTGCTTTGACTTTGCATGGTAAACTGGATTCTTTGCCAATGCTATTGCACTTTGATTGTCACAATACAAAGGTGTAGGTTCTTGTTGAGGTAGACCCAAATCTTCAAGTATTCTTCTAAGCCATAGAGCTTCTTTAGAGGCATGAGTACAACTTTTATATTCTGCTTCAGTGGAACATAAAGACATAGATTGTTCTTTTTTACTTTTCCAAGAGATAGAACCTGAACCAAGAGAAAAACAATATCCAAAAGTAGATTTCCCATCACTGGGGTCTCCACCTAGATCTGAATCAGTAAAACCTTTTAAAGAGAAATCAGAATTAGCATCATAAAAAAGACCTAAGTTAATAGTACCTTTAATATAACGTAATATTTTTTTAGCAATTTTAAAATGAGTTTGTTGAGGTTTTGACATAAATTTGGAAACTAAACCAACACTAAAAGATAAATCAGGTCTAGTGAGAGTTAAATAAATCAGACTACCTACTAGTTCTCTATAGGGAGTAGCATCAATATAAGGAGATTCCATATCTATCATTAATTTAGCTCCTAAGTCACATGGAATTGAAACTGGATTAGCATCAGTCATATGAAATCTATCTAACAGATCTTTAGCATATTTACTTTGAGATATAAAAATACCATTAGAAGTTTGCCAAATTTTCATTCCTAAGAAATAATGTAGTAATCCTAAGTCTGTCATTTGAAATTTTTTGTTGAGTTGAAATTTGACATCAGAAATTAAATGGTTAGAGCTTGAAGTAAGAATTAAATCATCAACATACAGAATGATAATAATAATGTTATCTTCACTATGCTTGATATATAAGTTAGGATCATTTTACTTCTTTCAAAACCTTGGGAAATAAAGAAGGCATTAATTTTAGCATACCATTCTCTAGGAGACTGTTTTAAACCATAGATAGACTTCTTTAATTTGCAGACTAAATGTTTATTACCTTGTTGAATAAAACCAGGGGTTGAGACATATAGATTTCTTCATGCAAATCACCATTTAAAAAAGCACTTTTAACATCCATTTGATGAATAGGCCAATTCATTTTAGCAGCTAAAGCAATAACAACTTTAATGGTAGGCATTTTAGCAACAGGAGCAAAGGTTTCATTGTAATCTATTCCTTCAATTTGAGAAAATCCTCCAGCAACTAGTCTAGCTTTAAATTTATTGATTTCATTATTAGAGTTTAATTTAGTTTTATATAACCATTTACAAGAAACTAAATTCTTACCAGGAGGTAAAGTAACTAAATCCCAAGTATTATTAGAAATTAAAGAGTCATATTCTTCTTGCATAGCAGTTTGCCAATGAGGTTGATTTTTAGCTTGAGCAAATGTTTGAGGATCATTAGCATTAGATAAAGAAGACATAAGAGCATAATTGCAGTAATTTATCCTTCTAGGTTTAAGTCCACCTGTTCTAGCAATGTAATCATCACCTTCATTAAGTAAATCCTTAAACCATTTAGGATTTCTTCTGGAATTAACAGAAATATTACAGGAGGAGTAAATAAATTATTACCATCATCATCATCATCACTACTACTACTAGTAGGAACAGAATCATTAGGAGGAGTATCATTACTATCTTTGTGCTCATTATTAGTGTTATTACTATCTTTATGTTCATTGGTACTATTCTGATTGTTAGAAATAGAAACAGAAGGAACAAAAACATTAGGAATAGAGACTTTAGAAGGACGTTGGTCCTCCACAAGAACAATATTGCTGTGATTAAAATCAGAATCTAAAATTTGAGAGCAATCATGAACACCATTTTCAACAATGCAAACATCTCTAGCTATCTGAACTTTATTAGTAAGAGGATCATAAACTCTATAACCTTTAGTATTTTCTTGATAGCCAACAAAAATGTGAGGTGTGGATTTAGGATCTAACTTTTTCCTTTTCTATTTAGGTGTGTGAACATGAGCAGTGGATTCGAAAATACGTAAATGAGACAGATTTGGTTTTCTTCCAGACCAAACTTCTTCAGGGGTTTTGTTTGGAAGGGCTTTAGTAGGAGTTCTATTAAAAATATAAGTGGCACATGCCATCGCTTCAGCCCAAAATTTATAATCCATATTTTTAGCATGCAAAAAACATCTAGCCATTTCTACTATAGTTCTATGCTTACGTTCTGCCACACCATTCTGTTCTGGTGTATAAGGAACAGTAAGCTCATGTTTGATACCAAAAGATCTTAAATAATTATGAAAAGCATGATTAACATATTCAGTACCATTATCAGTCCTAAGAATTTGAATTTTACAGCCACTTTGTCTTTCTACATAACATGAAATTCAATAAATGTATCAAGAACTTGATCTTTACTATGTAAGAAATATATCCATGTTCTACGAGAGTAATCATCAACAAATGTTAGAGCATATTTAGATCCTGAAAGTGAAGTATTTTCCATAGGACCTAGAAGATCACTATGGATAAGAACTAACTTATTATGAGCCTCTCCAAGATGATCTATGAGGAAAAGATTCTCTATGCATCTTACCACTCATACATCCATTGCAATCTAATTTAGAAGTAGTAAACTTAGGTAGGCCTTCTACCATATTTTTCCTTTGCATTAATGAAATATAATCAGAATTTAAATGTCCTAGCCTCTCATGCCAAATATGAAAATCAACAGTAGTAAGGAAAGAGTATCTAGGAGAGGAAAATTGGTAAAATTTAAAAAGATTATCAGCATCTAACTTAGCATTAGCAACTATTTTATCTGTATTAGGATCAATAATATGACAATTGTTTTTATGAAATTCAACCTTGTAATCTTGACATAGTTGAGGAACAGAAAGAAGATTAGCTTTTAAATCAGGAACATAAAGAACATCATGTATTTTACCATTAGGGACAGAAACATTACCAGTTCCTTCAACTTTACAACAATGATTATCAGCTAAGGAAACAGGAATATTCAAAGAATCAGGTTGCAGAGAATCAAAAACTTCTTTATGAGAAGTAACATGTTGAGATGCACCACTATCAACAATCCATTCAAGTGGTTTAGAAGCATTAAAGCTAATAGTAAAAGCAGAACGAGATTGATTATTAGAGTAATTCTAAGAATTACGTTGATCATCTTTTTGTTTCTTAAAACAATTATGACTTAAATGACCACTTTTACCACAATAAGTGCAATAAGGCCTGTTTGAAGGATTATTATTGTTAGTATTGTTATTAGCATTAGAATTATTATTAGTTCTTTGATAATTGTTATTTAAAGTGTTAATGTTATTAGATCTTTGATGATTTTGATTATAGTTGGGATTGTTTGATCTCTGATTATTTTGATTGTTATTAGAGTTATTACTAGGTCTATTCATATTATTACTAGATTGAGAAACATAAGCATGTTCATGAGATTTCAATATACCAAATTGAATTAGTTTAGCTTCCTCTTGACGCAACATAGTTTGAAAAATAGTATAAGTTAACTGAGTTGCTAAGGAAGGAATAGCTAACTGAGAATAGATATTAGTGATAAATTGCTGAAACTGCCTAGGTAAACATTTACGAATTATAATATGAATGATTCTTAAATCAGATAATTGTACTTGTAATCCATCTAATAAAACTCTAATGGAATCAAATTTAAGTAAAAAATCATCAACAGAATTAAAATCTGTATACTTGAGGTCTTCAAGCTGGTCTTGAAGCTATATTTTACGGGTCTCATCTGCACTGTCATAGGTGTTTTTTAGGACGTCCCAAGCCTGATGGGCTTCTGTACAAGAGGAAATAAGGACATACAGTTCGGGACTTAATGATATGCCAATTAAACCAAGGGCTTCATCATTCTTAGCTTGCCAAGCATCTTGGTCAGCTTGAGAGGCAGTGGTGGCAGGTTTAGTGCTGGCATTAGTGGCAATGTCTAAAAGACGGTAGAATCTGAATATAAATGTCATGTGGGTTTTCCAGGCATGGTAGTTGGTACTGGTTAGTTTGATTTTAGGCATTAGGGTAGACATGATGGAGGTAGGAAAATAGTGAAAAAGAGCAGGGAAGCTTGAACTTAAAAAAGAAAGGTTATAAAAAACAAAACTTAAAGAAACCCTGCAAGAACACGTTAGTACACATATGAAAGGGCCTTTAGAAAAAAAACCCTTATCTTTATAAAAAAACTTGATTTAGTAAACAAAGAAATTTTAGTATATTTTTCTAAAAAAAGTTATATGAACAACTAAATTTCTTAATTAACAAAAAAAAATAAGGAGAGATATTCCTCCTCAAATTTTTTTTTTTTTTAAAATTATATAAACACAAAATTTAAATTTAATAAACTTATTAATAATTAAATAAATTGATAATTAACATATTAATAATAAATTTATTAAAAAACTTATTAATGAATTTATTAACAATTTAATAATTAAACTTAAAATTAATTTTTCCAATAAAAAACAATAAAAGTAAAAAAACTTAAAAGTTTTAAAAAAACAAACTAAACTAAAAAAACTTAAAGTAAAAAAAACTTAGAAGTAAAAAAGGGTCCCTTACGTGAATCTTAAAGAACTAAGAGATCTTTAAAAAGTTGCTTACTTAAGTAAAATGAAAAGTTATGAGAACTCTTTTACTATTTCAAGTTAACGTTATGATAATGTTAATAACGTTATGCAGAATGTTATGATATATTATGAAATTAATAGCAATGATTAAAAAAATGATAATACTGCAATGATATCTTTCAAAAATACCAATAACGATAATAATGAACAATGATATCTTCCAAAACGTTAATACTGCACAAACCAAGATACTAAGAACGTTATGCAGTGATATAATAACGTCCTCAATGTTAATAACCAGCACAAACGAAGATATTACGTTCTGCAATGATATCGATCTCCAATGATAAAAAAACGTTATGCAAATATTAATAAAAATAGTAAATCTAATGTTAATCTATAAAAAAGAAAATCTAAGGTTCAACTATAAAAGAGAAACTCTAATGTTAGCAGAATATAATGTTAGTATCAAGTGCAGATTCAAAGGTGCAAACCTTTATCTTAAAGTTCAGATTCAAAGGTGCAAACCTTAACATTAGTATTAAAGGCTTTAGACAAAGTGGTACTTAAAATTACCACACTTAAAGACTATCAGATCCTTTGAGCTTAACAAAAAATGAACAAGCAAAGAACAGAGCATTACTTAGATAAGTAAAAATTACCACTCTTTAGATTTGAATTATAAACAGAGCACGCAAGAGCAATAAGCTGATTCAATACACATGCAATACCAAGGATATAGTAACTACGAAAATAGATGCATGCAATGAAAAAAAGAATTGAAGTATTGATCCAAGCAACCGATGTTTAGAATAATAAAACTTTGCAAGGTTTTTTAACCGAATTTACTAAAATAAAAAAATGATGAGCAAAGATTTGGTAAAAAAATCCCTAAAGTACATAAAAACGTATTACAACTAAACTAAAAACTATATACTTTTCAATGTCTGATTGAATGCAAAGATATAATAAAACTATATGTAAGCAAAAAACTTAAACTAATCTGAATGAAAAAAAGGTAAATGTTTAAACGTTAAAGAATGAGAAAGATTTAAACCTGCAATACAAAGACGAATAAGGAAAAATGATATGCAAAGGAAAAAAAATGATATATATATTGAGAGATCAGTGATGCTAATCCAAAAGACGCAAACATATACCTGCAAAACGTTAGTACATGAAACTTACATGCAACCTTCAAAACTTAAACGCTATGCAAAAAACCTTAAATGCTATAACGTTAATCTATGTTAATATATAACGATTATTCAACGAAACTAAACTAGCAACCCCAAATAGTTTATTTTAAGTAACATACATGCTAGTTTTAAATCCTGAAAAGACTGAATAAAAAGGAGTAGCGAGATTAGAGAGAAATCAGTCTAGATTACAACGACGAAGTAACCGAAACAACATGAAATTGAATATGCAAAGGCTATGAACACCGAATAACCAAGAACAAATACTAATAACAAAATGAAATGCTGCTATTATTGCAAGCAATCAACGCAAGTTATGCGGTTGAATATTGCATGCAAAGTGAATCTTAGCAATGTGATATATATCAATGCATGTATCGTATGTATCAAAGTGTTGCAAAGCACAATAAACTGAATCTTTTAAAAAATGCAAATGCAGAGTCTGTCGATTACGCGCCTCGAGCCACAGAGAACAAAGCTAAAGAAGAGTTATATTTTGAAAAGATAGATCACATGCAAAAAAGATATACCAGAGATGAAAAAAAGTTATCAAAGCAAGCTACAGTTAGTATATTTGGGAGCAAAAAAAAACAAAAAAAAAAACATTAGCGCTAAGGGTTTGGAAAAGGAGCGCAGCTGTATTGAGAGCGGAAAGAGCTTTGCAGCAAAGCTTCTCCAATCAAAATGAGAATCGAAGAACACATGCAATGCAGAGATAATGCACAAGAACACATGCAATAATAATAAGACAATGATTTAAAAATGCATGCATACAAGGAATAAAAGACATGCAAGGAAGAAAAAAAATGTAACTTAAAGGAAGACAGAGTAATGAAATAACAGTCCTATATTAGCATACGAACAAGGAGAATCTTTTTTTTTTTTAAATAGCAACTATGATAAAAAAAAGATGTTAACAGGTGCTAGAACTAGATTTAGAAACAACAATGATAGCAAATTTAAAAAAATATTCTATACATGCATCTAACCTAAATTAATCAACAATGAAATTATTTTTTTAAAAAATAAACCAACGGGAATAAATGAGATTAGACTAAAAAGAATTATATTTTTAAAGGAGCTATTATGATGTGATTTGGTTCAGTTACAAGAATTAATAAAAAATTAAATTTGAATGATTTTCTTTATCAATTTGCACAAAATGAAATGAGTTTAAATAACAAAGAGATAATAATGAATTTGCATAAAATACGTAATTAATAAAATAACCAACTATGAAAATCGGGTTTGGCGGTAAACCAGCCAAACCCAAAAAAAATTGATTTTTTTACTTAAATAGGTTAGAACAAAAAATACTAGCAAAATAAAACTCTCTCAAGAGTCTCCAATTTGGAGTGCTCCAAAATATGGTAGCTCCTTCACCTGTACACTCAAGATGAGATTAAACCAACCTGCTCTGATACCATGTTAAAAATGATAAAGAACAAATAAGAAATTGTTTAATCCAAGAGCAAGGAGTTAGGAAACAATACCATGAATTTGCACAATAACTAGGAGCATACACCAACAAAGTAAAGAGGAGACAAGAATTTGAAAGGGGTTAGCTAAGAAAACCCCTTGTGAATTATGAATGAGGCATAAAAAGCCTAAAGAGAGAGAGAGAATATGAACACTTAGCTCAATACAATATGATAGAACTATGAAGAGAGAAATACAGAGAGTTGTGAGAAAAAGATTGATGAGTGTGTGGAGAAATATCTCTATATGTAGAGATAAGTGAAGGAGTTCAAAAAGTAACTCCCATGTGCATGTAAGCCACATTCATAAGTGTGTGAGCCACTTGTGCTATTTCCTCTTAAGGAGGAATCTAGGAAAAAAAAGAAAATTACAAATAAATATTATGTCCTCACACATGGAAAAGAGGACAAGTGTTCATGTAGGGATTCTATAGGAATCTCCTACTTACATAATAAATAAACTAAACTAAACTACCTTGGTTTATAAAATTTCACCAAGGAAAGATTACATATTCTAACAATGTTTATATATATATATATAATATATATATATATATATATATATATATATATATATATATATATATATTATATATATATATATATATATATATATATATATATATATATATGTATATATATGTATGTATATATATGTATATATATAGATATATATATATCTCTGTATATATATATATATATATATATATATATATATGTGTGTGTGTGTGTGTGTGTGTGTGTGTGTGTGTGTCTATATATATATATGTGTGTATATATATATATGTATATGTATATATATATATGTGTGTGTGTATATATATGTGTATATATATATATGTATGTGTGTGTGTATATATATATATAATATATATATATGTATATATGTGTGTGTGTATATTTATATATATATATATATATATATATATATATATATATATATATATATATATATATAATATATATAACAAAAATTTAGTATTGGTCAATTTTTGATGTTTTAATATTAGTAGTGTCGATGAGAATGCTATGTGTTCGACATCGATTTCGATGAACTTTGGTCAAAATAGTGACACTATGTTTGTTGTTTTGACAAGACTCCTATGTATTCGACGTCAATTCCGACCGACGTTGGTCTCAATTGCAATGAACTTTGGTCGCCTAGATAAAAGGTTTGGTTTGCAATTCTTCCAGCTTCAAGCAATTACTTCGATGAAGATTCGGTCGATAATTCAACCACTAAGTAGGTTGAAATTTTGACGATGGTTTTCCATATCAAATAATCGATGAAAAAAAGTTTGACAACAGTTTGAGTTGTCTGATCGACCAATGGGTATCGAAAATTTGACTAATCCTCGCTCCCCTTGAGGAGTAGATCCCTACATCCAGTCCAGAATATGATAAGGCTCTAAAGACCTCTAGACTAATTCATCTCTGCATCATTTAATTCTGACGAGGAGGGTCTTGAACCCCAAGCATACCTGTGAGATATTCAAAGGTATCTTTTGGCAAGGACTTTGTGAAGATGTTTGCAATCTTCTCTTTTGTACTAATATATTCTAATTTAATTTCCTTTTCTGCTTCCTTATCTCTCGAGAAGTGATAGTTGATAGAAATATGATGAAGGGTGCTCCCCTTAATACCACAAACACATAACAAAAATAGAGAAACAACAACAATAATATGCAAGAACAGAAAATTGGCTTCTTATTATCTCCACAAATGTGGAATTACAAACTTTCAGAATTACAATATGCAAAGCCACATGGGCATTCCCTTACAATATTCTATAGGACAAAGCCTCGAATCAATACCTAGATCTACTATCCAGAACTGCCCTAGACAACACTACGGGCCTTCTTTATATAGGCAATTTCCACCGCCTGAGAAGGTTCTAGAAATTTAGCCCTTAGGGCCGACCAAACTTAGAATTATTTTATTTTACAATTTATTACATCAAAGTCGGCTCAAAATGAGTTTTGAAACCCAAACAAAAATTTTGAAGAAATATTATTTTTCACCATTTCAGGTGACCCAACTTCTGAAGACCATAAGTCATCACCCGTTGACCCGATTGGCTAATATAACCCCATTCTGGAAATGCCACGAAGCGCTCTCCAGGCTTGACCAACACAAAGCACTCGTCACCCAAAGTTTCAACCTCATCCGAGGCCTCTAAAGCCTTCAAAACTGAGTTTGAAGTTTCTGTACCCTGTTGCCAATACCGAAAATCTTCAATATCTTCAAAACTACACCTGATCTAGCCATGAAACTTTGCTGGCAGGCTGATATGACTGAGATGAACCTCCACATGTAAAATCAGAACATTCCGAGATCATAAGGCCAACTTACTAAAAATAGCAAGTTTCCATAAATAGCATCTCTGCACAAGATAAACCTTATTGAATACAAAAATAGAAATATTTTTGGGTGATGCAAGATTGCCCTTACACCCAGGATGCTCCTGCATCAAAATATGTTTAGTTTTAGAATGCATCACTAGATTATTTTACATATTCTCTCAATTGGTGGTATCAAAATGGATAAACACATGCTCACCAAAGGTTATTCCAATTTTTGTCATTATTTGTTTTATCCAAACAATTTGAGTGCAATTTATAGTAGTAGCAACATACTCTGATTCCATAGTAGACTGAGCTATATAATCTTGTTTCTTAGTTAGCCATGAAACCAACTTTTTTCCAAGGAAAAATGCACCACCACTAGTACTCTTTATGTCATGAATGTCTCTTGCCCAATCAACATCAGTATAAGAATGAATTTCAAATCTATCATTTGTGGCATACCATAAGCCATAGTGTATGGTTCCTTTCAGATATTTCACTATCCTTTTCACAATAGCTAGGTGTGTTTCTTTGGGTTCTGCCTAATATCTAGCCAAAATTCCAACAACATTAGCAATATCTTGTCTGGTCTAATTCTTCTTTCATAACATTTATCTAAGATTCATCTCTAGAAGCTTCATCTATATTCTTTGGTTCGACTTTAGAAATTAAACAAATTTCTTCTCTAACCTTTGATCTAGTCAGTACTCCATGATTTGTATCACCAATAATTTTCTTCTCAGGAGGATTGTTCTTTATATACCTCAAACTTTTAGGAACCTCATTAACCTTACCTGTGTCATTATCACAGATCTTTTTTTTGCATCCAGTCTCAACAATTTCTTCTTCTTTTGTAGCAGTATCCTCTTTGATCTTTTTATCCTGATCACAAACATCCATTCTCTCTTGTATCTAAAAAAATTTCATCTATTTTTACATTGTGACTTTCAATTATTTTCCTCAATCTCAGATTAAATGATTTGTAAGTCATACTCTTAGTAGAGAACCAAGAAAAAATCATTCATCCCTTCTAGCATCAAAATTTCCTATCTCATCATCTCTCTTTATGTAGCACTTACTACCAAATATTCTAAAATATTCTATAGTAGGAGTATGATTGAAGCATAATTCATAAGGACTCTTATTTGTGCCTTCTCTGATCTGAATTTTGTTTAGTGTGTACACTGTTTTCCCAATAGCCTCTCTCCAATGCATATGAAATACATTTCCTTCAAGAAACATTGTCCTAGCAGTATCAAGTAAAGTCTTTTTTCCTCGCTCTATTATCCCATTCTATTATGGAGTCATAGGAGAAGATGTTTGTCTCTTTTTTCCATACTGTTCATAGTATGAGTTGAGTAGATCTGAAGTAAATTCTCCACCTCTATCTGACCTCAAAAATTTTATTTTTAAACATGATTCATTCTCTACTTTTTCTCTGAATATCTTGAATTTATCAAATGCCTTTGATTTTTCTTTTAACTAAGTAACCCACATCATTCTAGAAACATCATCAAAAAAGAGTATCAAATACCTTTCACCATAGTATGATTTTGTCCTTGTAGGTCCACATAGATCTGTATGTACCAGATCCAAGTTTTCTTTTGATGTATATGATTTTATTTTATAACTACTTTTAGTTTGTTTTCCCATAATGCATTCTCTGCATACAGTATTAGATGGTTTGACAATATTTGACAAATCTCTTACTACATTAGTCAAACTTGCCTTCACAATATTATCAAAATTGACATGACAAAATCTACCTTTGTGACAAAATAGACATCTCTAGATGTATTTAATTCAAATACATTACCTCTAGATTTAGTACCAGTTTCAATCAACTTTCCTTCCTTCTGATAAAACATTTACCATTACTGAATTGTAATTGAAACTCTTTGCCCATCAGTTGTCCAACACTGGAAAAATTATGCTTTAGTCCATCACCAAGTAGTACATTATCAGTGTTAGTATTTCCATCTAGAGTAATAGGTACTACTCATATGATAGATTTAGGAACATTATGTCCAAACCTTACAACACCACCATCATACTTTTCTAATTTAACAAATTTATTTTTGTCTCCAGTGATATGATGTGAGCAACCACTATCTATAATCCATTTAGTTTTCTTATCAACACGTGACACTAAATCATTTTCCTCATATATTGGTTCATCTCTAATGGCAACAAATCCGATCTCCTCATAATCTAAATCTTCATCATCAGAAATACATTCACTAGCATAGATACATTATTTATCCTTTGAGTACTTAGATTTGAAAAAACTGAGATTTGTACTTAGGATCCCTTATAGGAAATCTAGATGCAAAATTTCCAACCTTAATGCATGAAAAAAATGTTAAAGGTAATTCTCCTTCAAATTTACCCTTACCTCTCTTTTCTCTTCTAGTGATTAGTGCAACAAGTTCATCCATCTTTCTTTCTTTAGCCATTA
The DNA here is from genome assembly GCA_027943335.1 of Chamaecyparis obtusa. Lineage (NCBI taxonomy): Eukaryota > Viridiplantae > Streptophyta > Pinopsida > Cupressales > Cupressaceae > Chamaecyparis > Chamaecyparis obtusa. Next base: position 23,035 of record BSBK01014745.1, on the reverse strand, counting down.
TCTATTCCCATTCATCAGAATATTCTCCAAGCTCTTCTTTGAGGCTCTCACTCCTAGTGCTTGGAAGTGAAATCATTATCTTCTTGTGTGTGGACACCTTGAATGAAAATTCTACTTTAGGTATAGAGTATCACATTTCTGCAGCTTCAAAACTAGTTAGCATTGCGATCAACATCTCCTTGCTAAAGTTTGGAGTCAAGGGTATAGTCTCTTGAATTGATAGGGCCTTGAACTTGTAAAAAAGAGTCAATGTTAGAAGGATCTTGGCAATGACTTCTTCTTCAACATAGGTGCCTCCATAGTTTCTGATTCCGATGACAACTTCCATAACCCTTTGAACATAAGCCCTAATGCTTTCATCATCATTCATTTGTAGCTTCTCCATCTTTATTTTCTAGTTTTGTAACTTCACTTGCTTGGTATATTTGTCTCCTTCATATAGTGCTTCTAATATTTTCCAAATTTCATGTGCTGAATCTAAGTCTTTAACTTAAGTAAATTCTCCTTCAGAGAGTGCATTGATCAATGCTTCTTTTATAACCATGTTGTAAGTGAGCACCTTCTTTTCATCATCACAAGCTGATGGTAAGTCATTCTTAGTATTTATAGTCACCTTGTTCTTTGTGATCATCCAATAGTCAATGCCCAAACATAGAAAATGATTTCGCATCTTGTTCTTCCAACTGTCAAATTTTTCAGGATCAAATTTTGGACCATCCTTCCCATAGAGTGCCATCCCCAAGATCACCTCAAGCTATCAATATTTCTCTTTGAGGACCAAAATCTCTGATACAAATTCTTAGGAATAACTATCCATAATACAACTAAGAGGAGGCTTAATTAGATGTATAATAGATTATTAAAATTTAAACTTAGAGTGCTATTAATATCAGATCTAATGAACAAAATAAATACCAACACAATAACACAATATTTTGGTCTCAGGAAAACCCTGTTAAATTTTATAAAAAAAACCCGGTGGGAATTAGCACCCACATATGATGTACTTAGGGTATAGTATCTTGTTATAAGATCTAGCTGTGTTAGGATCTTATTGAAACATTACAGTACATAGAAATTATTAGAGGACACACCTTGTTAGGACTCAAGAAAGAAGGGTGGGCTCATTGCCCAGAGAAGGTGAAATCCACCTTCATAACTCATTGTTCACAACAGGTGTATATGAAGACATAAAAAATATTTAGAACTGTCTAACAACAATTGTCTTTGCTTGATCATTTCCAACAAAGTTCACTAGTATATCTCTGCTCTACATCCAGTAGACACAAGCTCACAACTTCTTATAATCCTCTTTATATCACATTCATTCTCTCCATTTTATTTTTCAAAGAAAAGATCTTACATATATACCCTATTACATTCTACATGATTAGGTCAACCAATTAGGCTTTCCTATTTATATAAAATCTTGCTAAGATATACATGGTACCTAAAACAAGTATACAATGATTTCATTGCAACAATTAAGGACCAACATCCTTAATTTTCTTTTTGCAAAAGAAAATGCACGCTACACTTCTGAAGTCGACTTCTAGATAAGTCTTCTCTAGATCACACACCATAGCTGACATCATCAAGAGTTACATACCTTGTGCTAACCAAAAAACATCCTTTAAATCCTTGTCTTCCATCTCTCAAACTTGCATGTATTGAATCTACATCTTCTATAAGATATACCAAAAATAATAAGACTCACTCTGTTAGCTTCCACTGTTACTAGCTAGTAACCAGTCTTCACCAAAACAACTGTAACTCTCTCAATATGAAACATTACATGATGTAATCTTGGATATAAGATCAGAACATCTTCCTATACTCTCATCGGTCTTCGTACATTCTGAAAAATCATCCGTACAATGTTCGTACATAGTCATAATTAGCCTATACTCTTCACAGAGACATGTTGGCATCAGTGACAAACCATAATTGACAATAGTATGAATGCCTATTCAGTAAAATAGTGATTAAACATATTAAATGTATTAATCACCACCCCATGCATTATCAATATCTAACAATCCCTTCACAGTATCAGTGTAAAAAATTAGAATGTCATTGTGAATAAAATTGGCAACGTTAAACTTAGCAAAAAAGACCTAGAATTCATGCCAAATCAGATGCATCGTCACCAAGTTGTACTCCCCATGAGGAAATAAATAATTAAAACTCACCTTATAATCAATAATCATCATTAAACAAATATTTTAGCACACTTTTGCCTACTCCATAAATAGTGACTCTATAATAATTATTTTGCCTCGAAAGGAAAATCATTCCCGTCATCCCAAGTTTTCATCTTCTCCAACTTGCACACGATGTTGGTAACCTAGTCCGCAATGGAATTTTTTTATATGAATTTATGTGATGACACATTCTTCAAATGAATTGATTAGGATTTGATCCCTTTACATAATATTTTGGATAGTCCATGAGGGAGTAGAGTTCTTATTTAAATATTTTATAATATTTAAGGAGTCACCTGCAACCCAAAGTTTTCTAAAACCATTCACATCTATTAACACCATGCCAAAACCAACCACTCCCAAGTTCCTTTTTGATGAAGGGTGCTCCCCTTAATACCACAAACACATAACAGAAATAGAGAAACCACAACAATATGCAAGAACAGAAAATTGGCTTCTTATTATCTCCACAAATGTGGAATTACAAACTTTTAGAATTACAATATGCAAAGCCACATGGGAATTCCCTTACAATATTCTATAGGACAAAGCCTTGAATCAATACCCAAATCTACTACCCAGAACTATTCTGAACTGCCTAAGACAATAATATAGCCTTCCTTATATAGGCAATTTTCCACCGCCTGGGAAGGTTCTAGAATTTTAGCCAATAAGGCCAACCAAACTTAGAATTATTTTATTTTACATTTTATTACATCATAGTCGGCTCAAGATAACCTTTGAAACCCGAACAAAAATTTTGAAGAAAATTATTTTTCGCCATTTCAGGTGGCCCAACTTCCGAAGACCATAAGTCATCACCAATTGACCCGATCGGCTATTATAACCCCATTTCGAAAATGTCACGAAGCGCTCTACAGGCTTGATTGGCGCAAGCGCCTGTCACCCAAATTTTCAACCTCATCCGGGGCCTCTAAAGCCTTCAAAATTGAGTTCAAAGTTTCTGTACCCTGCTGCCAATACCGAAAATCTTCAATATCTTCCAATATACACTTGATCTGGCAATGAAACTTTACTGGCAGACTTATATGACCAAAATGAACCTCCAAGAAAGAAATCAGATCATTCTGAGCACATACAAAAATTACCAAAAATAGTAACTTTCCATAAATAGCAGCTCTGCACAAAATAACCCTTATTGAAAATAAAAATAGAAATATTTTTGGGTGATGCAAGATTGCTCTTACACCCAGGATGCTCCTGCATCACTTTTTGAAGAACCATCAAAGTTAACCTTAATCCACCCATTAGAAGGGAAATCCCATCTAGAATTATTCCTCAAATAATCTTTCTTACATTGGTTCAAATTCCCTTTAATCTTCCACTTATCAAAGAAAATAGAGTCCTCCATATTAGAAGGTTCTAACATGTTCCCCTTAAGATGAATATTCTCAAGAATGGCTATTTTGATCTTATGGAATATCACCTTCTCATTGGAAGCCTTGTTTCTAAAAATTCTATCATTCATTTCTTTCCAAATCCCCCAACAAATATAGGGTAAATTGAAATTCCACCCTAAGAAAAGTTTGCATGTGGTATGCTTCAGTCTTCTCCCATGAATAGAAGGATGAAACCCTCCATATAGTTTCCTTAACCTACCAAACCATTTATTAAGTTGAAAGTTTCCCCCTAAAAAAATTGATCTGAAAATTGGTTTCCACAGTCTCATCATGACATCTTGAGTTAGAAAGTTACTATTGTCATTTAACTATTTCTATAAAATTTGTCAAAAAGAAATGAAGAAACTATAACTTAGATGCTATGATTAATTATCATGTTTGTATTATGATTTGGGATCTTCTTCAAGCATGTAATTCTCTTATGTCATGAATTCTCTTGTTGAAAGGTACAGTTCTACACTAATGTTCTGTTATTTAATTTGATGGACATGCTAATATAGAAGATAATGAGTATTAAGGGTTATTTTTTAAGTAGATGTTCATTCCTAAAACTAACTTTATTTCTATAGAATATTTATCCTTCCATAAATGTTGGTCATCCTTTAATATTTAGTGTAATATCCTGATTTTAGTAATATTAAATTATAAACTTCTAGCCATAGATCTTCCAAAGGCTTCTTGGTGTCTTGGAAAGAACTCCAAATTTCTTGGAGTACTTGGGGATGGTTAGTTGTAATGTTCCCTTTATGAATTAATATTTAATAATAAATAATAAATAATTGATGAGCTACAACTGATTGAATATCTAGATGAACTAAAAGAAGAGTAATTAGAGATCACTGAGTACTGAAATGATATGTAAGATGATTAAATGAGTCAATATGTTGTCATTGATGTCAACTAGTCTTGACAATACTTATCACATTAGTTACAAACATCTAAACATCTGTTGAAGAAGAAAAGATGAAGAACAAATATATCTACATGAGGAAAAGATGAATATGATAGAGAAGGAAAAGGTAAACATTGGGTAACTTATTTAATGAGGCTATGACCTTATATTGTTGACTTGAGCATGTTAGGTTAATCTATTATGAACAAGAGATTTGAAATTGAACAAGTCAGTGTGGTCGGTAATTGATGATTTATTTATACACTGAGCCAGTGCAGTGTATACTAAGTGACAATGTTAACCAAGCTAGTCTAACTAGTTATGACTGATACATTTCTATATTAACCGATTATAGATGTAAACATTAAATGCTAAGTTCAGCTGATTGAATATGATGAGCTGTATATTATTATGATATCAAGGTAAAGGATGAAGTTTGTTATGAGATCCATGGCTGACGAAATTTGAAGATGATCTAAAGGATGAGATTGAAATGTGTTATGGACATTTATCTACCAAGGAAGGTTTAAGTGAGCAAAATGGATGAAGGAGATTAAGTGGAAAAATCTAATGGATGATATGAAAATGTTTTACCTATCTATATAAGAAATATGAGTTTCATTGATGAAACTATGCCAGAAGAAGGAGACTGGAGATATTTCACATGAAGACTATTTTCATGCATGCCTAATCAAACTAGTTATGAACTGAGCTACATAAGTTTTACCGAGCGTCAAAGAATCATTTACCTAGTGAAAGTAAGTTGAGATATTGAAGGAAGTGAATTCCTTAGTGATCAGAGGATTATTTATAAGGGCTTAGCATAGATCTGAATATCTTCAATTGAGGTGTATTTGAATGAGATCATTATTGTATCAATTTAACCATTGATTTAGAAAATCTCTTAACCCAATGGACTTGACAGTCTTATGTACTACCCTATGACATTCTATTGAATGTAAAGTGTTATCTTGTTGACCCCATAGTGAATGTTGGTCAAAAGTTAATTGTTACTGATAAATCCTCTAACCAGGTCACACATAATAGTGTGTATTGTAACCTTTAATATGGTTGGACCTTCACTGAGCTCACTTTAGAAGAGTGAATTATTTTTTGTTACCGGTACCAGGTGGTTTTTCCCTTAACAGGGTTTCCACATTAAACAATTATGTTATGTTTTATTTGTTATGATTGTTTTTCTATTATACTTTACATACCTCATAGTTAATTTAATTGGTAATCACAGTTCAATATTTACTAGTAATTCATAAAGTGAATTGAATAAATTAAAATTATATGTCATCAAGCTATATAATTTGGTTGAATTATTTTGTGAGGTACATCTTTGTATTTGGGAATGTAGGATAATTGATCTAACTGATTCACTCCCCCCTCAATTATTCTAAAAATTGGTATTAGAGTATACTGGTTGCTTGGAAGAAAGTTTTAATGACTTGAGAAGAAATATCACAAGATGTATAAGAGGTAAGTCTTGAAGCTAAACATACACAAATTTACTACATGGAAAAGACAGATGCAACTTCATATATCTAGATTTGGAGATTTTGCATTATATTTACTCAACAATGGATACTTACAACTGACGGTTAGACCTTTTACTCTAGATCAATTGAAAGACATACATGAACACAATATTAGTATGATATAGATTGTTATTGCTCTCTCTGATGCTGAATTTGATGATGTCAAAGGTTGCACTATAGTGAAGCAGATGTGGGATAAAATTTCTATAGTTCATGGTGCTGTTGTGAATGTGATGAGGGCCAAAGCTAAAAGCTTGAGAGGACGATTAGATGACATGAATATTAAGGAAGGAGAGAACATCACACTATAGTCAAACTAAATCAATCAAAGAGGTAGTCAATTCTATTTGAGGAGATGGAGGAATTATTGATGAGGATATTGTGATAAGTAAGATACTGAGAACCTTGTTGTTTGTCTATGCAATCAGAATATCTTCTATTCATGAAATGAGGTCTGCACCTAATAGTACTCTTACTCTTGATAGTCTGATTGGAAAGTTCAAAACTTTTGAGCTGAATAATTTTGACAATAGTGTTGTACCAAGTGTTGAATATGATTTTATGTCATCTCTTAAGATTGGTAAGTCTAGAAGTAAGCATAATATAAGAAATGAAACTGATAGTGACACTGATGATAATATTGATGAACTTGAAGCACTAATGGCCTAAAGATTGCAGAAAGGTAAAGGAAGATATAACCCAAGAAAGTGACCTTTAGCTTGTTTTAATTGTAAATAGGTTTTCCATACTGCTACTAGATGTCCTAACAAGAAAGAAGAAAATAAAGATGGAGCTGGTGATGGAAAATTTGGCAGAAGGAATAATAACTGGAATAATAGAGGAAACTGATAGTACAATAGAGACAACCGACATTACAAAGACAAAGGTAAGAAGGCTTGCTACCTTGCTAATAATGATGACACGGACACCGACACTAATGATAATATTGAAGTAGTATTTGTTGTAATGAAAGATGATACAAAAGAAGGGGAAAGGTATGTAGAAACAAGGGTATGTGCAGGATCATGGTATGCCAAAGTAGGCCCTTAAGTGGCAATGAAAATTCAAAAAATCAGGTTTAGGCAAGTTGACATAAAAATTTGAACAAGTTATAAATATTATATCAAAATTATTTAAGAAGAGAATCTGTATAAAATTGAATTTAGTTTCTAAGATAGTAAGCATTTTTTGAAAAAAAATTATTCTATATGTTGAAATTTTTTAATTTCAATGTAGTAGTACAAAAATTTTAGGAGAAATTAAGAAGTGTATGTATGACCAACTTAAATACAATCAAATGATAATTTTTTTTTACAAGATTCTAGATATAAGTAGTAGACTCAAGTCCGGATTTGACACATATTTTTTGGTAATTTATTTCTAAGTAAATAATTAATTATTATTTTTCTTCTACAACTTTTCCAGAATACAAAAACTCTCATGTTTGATCACGTTAACTTACTATAAATTTTATCAAATTGAATTTTTATTTTATTTTTATTGTAGTAGGAAAATCATATAATGTGACACATGTTTTGGATTTGAAAAATGTTATACAGTTTGAAATTTATAGCTATTTTTCAATAAGTTTATCAATCAGGACAAGAAAGATAACAAGTAGGTGTATGTCTAACCACATTAAACAAAATCAAATGATAATATTTTTTTATAAGATTCTAGATAAAAGCATTAGACTCATGTCTGGATGTGGTGTATATTTTTTTCTATTTTTTTTCAATTTAAATAAATAATTATGATTTTTCTGCTACAAATTTTCCTGAATATAAAAACTCTCATGTTTGAACACCTTAACTTAGTCTAAAATTAATCAAATAGAAATAATTGTTTATTATTATTGCATTAGGTGAAGCATAAAATGTGATGTATATTTCCAATTTCAAAAAAGTTATATTGTTTGAAAGTTATAGTTATTTTTCAAAGAGTCTATCAATCGGGACTTCTTTTTCACATCACCACTTTTTGGCATACCATGATCCTGCACATACTCCCAACATTTATCTCTAAAATTAGTAAAATGAATCTTGGATCATTGATAGTGGTTGTACACATCACATGACTGGTGTAGATTAGGCTGGAAACATAGATGACCGGAAGAGAACAACTAGTGGAGCATTCTTTTTAGGAGGTAGGCTTGTGACTTGGATAAGTAAGAAACAAGAATGTATCTCTCAGTCTACTAATGAAGCATAGTATGTTGTTGTTGCTTGAAATTGTTCTAGTATTTCTTGGATCAGACAAGTAGTGGAAGGAATCAATGAGGTAATCACTGAGCTGATGATTATATATTGTGATAACACTAGTCCTATAAACATTTTAAAGAATCTTGTGATGCATTCTAAAACAAAGCACATATCTATTAAGTATCACTACTTAAGGGAACAATTTCAAGAGAAGCAAGTGAAAATGGAATTTATAACATCTAAGGAACAACTTGCTGATATCTTTACAATACCATTACCGAAGGAAAAATTTAAATATTTGAGGACTTGAATTTGGGTTCGTCCCCTATCTATCAGTCACTGAGGTGATCATAAGGTTGCATCAACCAATACTTATTAGAAGATCATTCATGTTGATGCACATACCTCACACTTTGGAATTTGTTTAAGTTTGTGAAAGATTGTAGAGGCTAGAAAATAAATTTGTTAATCTGTACACTGAAGGTACTTGACTTTCTAATATGCACTGAATAACATAGAAATTAATTGGCCACTAAAGAGCTATTTTATATTTTCTTTGGCATTGTTGTCAAAGGGAGAGAGTTTGAATATGAAAATGAAATGAAACATCAAAAGGAAATAAATCAGAGAAAAGGAGAGAGATTATATATTTGTTGCTGAGAACAAGAATCTGAGAACTGAAAAGATCAAATCCACAAGGAGAGTCTGCATATAATGTGTTATATTTTGTAGTGATTAAACATATTAAATATCAAGCTAGGGAGAGATTACCTATCTACAAAAATTAATTACATAGTTGTAGAATAAATTTTCGGTATGTGTATGGATCACTTTCATATAACTTGTGTTTCCATCAATGCCAAAGGGAGAGATTGATGAATTACAACTAATTGAATATCTAGACGAACTGAAAGAATAGTGATTAGAGATTACCAAGTACTTAAATGATATTTAAGATGATTAAATCAGCCAATATGTTGTCATTTATGTCAACTAGTCTTGACAATACTTATCATGTTAGTTACAAATATCTGGACATCTGTTGAAGAAGAAAAGATGAAGAACAAAGATATCTACATGAGGAAAAGATGAATATGACATAGAAGGAAATGGTAAACAATGGGTAACTTATTGGATGAGGCTATGACTTTATATTGTTGGCTTGAGCATGTTACATTAATATATTATGAATATGAGATTTGACTTTGAACAAGTAATTTTGGTAGGTAATTGAAGGTTTTTCTATACACCGAGAAAGTGTAGTGTATACCGAGTGACAATATTAACTGAGCTAGTCTAACTAGTTATGACCGATGCATTTTTATATTAACCGACTATGGATGTATATATTAAATGCTAAGTTCAGCTGACTTAATATGATGAGTTGGATATTGTTATAATTTTGAGGTAAAGGATGAAATTTGTTATGAGATCCATAGATGACAAAGTTTGAAAATGATCTAAAGGATGAGATTGAAATAAGTTATGTACACATCTACCAAGGAAGGTTTAAGCCACAAAAATGGACAAAGGAGAATAAGTGGAAAAATATAATGGATGATATGAAAATTATTTACTTGTCTATATAAGAGATATGAGTTTCATTTTTGAAACTATGTCGGAAGGAGAGTGCAGAGATTTTACGCGAAGAGTTTTTTCATCCATGCTTGATCAAACTAGTTATTGAAGAACGAAGTTGCTAGAGTTTTACCAAGCATGAGAGAATCATTTACCGAGTGAAAGTAAGCTGAGATATTGAAGGAAGTGAATTTATTAGTGATCAGAAGCTTATTTCTAAGGGCTTAGCATGGATCTGAATATCTACAATTGAGTTGTATTTGAATCAGATCATTACTATATCAGTTTAACCATGATTTAGAAAATATTTTAACTGAGTGGACTTGACAGTCTTATGTACTAGCCTAGGACATTTTATTGAATGCAAAGTGTTATCTTCTTGACCCCATAGTGAATGTTGGTCAAAAGTTAACTGTTAGTGATAAATCCTCTAACTAGGTCACACCAAACAATGCATATTGTAACCTTTAAGAAGGTTGTTTCTTCACTGAGCTCACTGAACAGAAGAGTGAATTATTTTGTGTTACCGGTCCCAGATGGTTTTTTCCTTTACATTGTTTCCACGTTAAATGATTATGTTATGTATTGTTTTTTATGATTGTGTTTCTATCATACTTTACATATTGCATATTTGATTTAGTCGATAATCACAGTTGAATATTTACTGATAATCAGTAAAGTGAAGAGAACAAATTGAAATTATATGTTACCGAGCTATATAATTTGGTTGAATTGTTTTTTGAGGTACATCTTTTAATTTGGGACTGTAGGATAGATTATCTAATTGATTTAAACCCCCTCTAAGTTATTCTAACAATTGGTATGAGAGCATACAGGTTGCTTGGAAGAAAATTTTAAGGACTTGAGTAGAAAGATCATGAGATGTATAAGAGGGAAGTGTTGAAGCTGAACAAAGAAAACTTTACTACATGGCAAAGCCGGATGTGACTTTACATATCTGGAATTAGACATTTTGCATTATATTTGCTGGACAATGGATACTTACAACCAACGGTTAGACCTCTACCTCTTGACCAATTGAAAGATAAACATGAACAAAACATTAGTATGATAGAGATTTTTGTTGCTCTATCTGATGATGAATTTGAGGATGTCAAAAGTTGCACTAAAGTGAAGTAGATGTAGGATAAAATTTTTGTAGTTCATGGTAGTGATGTGAATGTGATGAGACCCAGAGCTGAAATCTTGAGAGGCTGATTTGATGACATGAAGATGAAGGAAGGAGAGAACATCATGCTATACTCAAATCAAATCAAAGAGTTAGTCAATGCTATTTGAGGATCTGGAGGAATTATTGATGAAGATATTATGATAAGTAAGATATTGAGAACCTTGTTGCCTGCCTATGCAATCAAAATTTATGCTATTCATGAAATGAGGTCTATACCTAATAGAACTCTTACTCTTGATAGTCTGATTGGAAAGTTAAAAATTTTTGACTTGAATAATTTTGATAATAGTGTTGTAATGAGAGTTGAATCTACTTTTATGTCATCTCTTAAGATTGGTAAGTTTAGAAGTAAGCATAATATAATAAATGAAAGTAATGGTGACACTGATGATGAGCTTGATGAACTTGAAGAACTAATGGCTAGGAGACTGCAAAAAGGTAAAGGAAGATATAAGCACAAGTGACCTTTAGCTTATTTTAATTGTAAAGAAGTTGGCCATGTTGTTGCTAGATGTACTAATAGGAAAGAAGAAAATAAAGAATGAGATGGTGATATAAAATTTGGTAGAAGGAATAACAACTGGAATAATAGAGGAAATTGACATGATAACACAAATAGCTAAGATTACAACCACAAAGGTAAGAATGGTTGTTACCTTGTTGGTAATGATGATGACACCGATACTGAAACTGATGATGATGTTGAAGTAGTATTTTTTGCAATTAAAGATGATTCAGAAGAAGAGGAAAGGTATGTAGAAATAACACTTATCTCCAAAATTAGTAAAATGATACTATGATCATTGATAGTGGTTGTACACATCACATCATTGGTGATGAAGATAAGTTTGAACATCTCAAGCATTATACTAGAGGATCAATAAAAATGGGAAATGATACACCATGTATGGTAAAAGGAAAATGATTAATCTTGTTGAATGATAGAATTAGATGTGATAATGAATACTGGGTAAAAGGACTTAACTAAAATTTGTTGAGTGTAGCACAGATGAATAACTCAAGTCACCGAGTTGCATTTGAGAGAAAGAGGGTGAAATCTATGATAAAAATTGAACACTTGTTGGCACTGGAGGATAATCAAAAGGTAATTTATTCTATCTTGACAATGTTGATACTTCTTGTTTGATGGTGAAAAATGAAGATGCATGGTTATGGTGTAAGATGTTATGTCATGTAAATTTTGATAACATGATTAAGATCAGTAGAAAGAGAAAAGTTAGGGGATTGCATAACACTTGCAAAATCTCATCATGTTATGTGCCATCAATGTCAGAAAGGAAAGATGACCAAATCTAGTTTTAAAATTGAGGACTGTTCATCTAAAGGAATTTTGGAGTTGGTTACACCAACTTATGTGGTCCTATGAGAACTCGGAGCTACTCTAGTGATAGATACTTTATTTTGTTTATTGATGACTATACTAGATTGATGACTATTATGATCTTGAAAAAAAAATCTGAGGCATTCAAATTGTTCAAATGGTACAAGGCTAAAGTTGAAAAAGAAACTAGGAAAGTATTGAAATGCTTAAGGTTTGATAGAGGAGGTGAGTTTGTTTTTGATCAATTCACTAACTTATGTAATGAGCATGGAAACATAATGCAGGTTTTCGCACCGAGACCACCACAGTAGAACATAATTGCTGAAAGGAGCAGATAATTTGTTGATTGTGCTAGAACTTTGATGATTGAGAAAAATGTTTCACAAATATACTCGAGAGATGCAATTAGCATTGTAGTATATGTCTTCAACTGAGTTCAACTAAAGAAAGATACAAACAAGATACCTTATGAGTTATAGTTTGGATAGACACCGAGTGTAAGTTATTTCAGAATCTTTGGTAGTAAGTGTTATATTCTAAAAGATGATAGGAATGGTAAATTTGACTCCAAAGGTGATGAAGGTTTATTCTTAGGTTATTCTACAAAGAGTAAATCTTAGAAATGTTTGAATAAGATTACTAATAAGATGATTAAATGTGCTAATGTAAGAGTTGATTAGTTTTTTGAAAGAATGATGAAGAAAGAATGAAGCAACCAGAAGAGTATGGTAGGTTTACTTATGTTGAAGACCTAGAATATCTACTGAAGCCATAGGCTGAGTCTATCAAGCATTAGGAAAATACTATCGATGGTCAACAAATCCAAATCAAGAATTAGGTAGAAGCTACCGAGCATGGAAATGAACCTGAACTGAATGATGAATAGAGGAGAGAACATGTGCTAGCAAAAATTATTAGAAGAAACCATTGAGAGAATCAAATCATTGGGGATAAGAAAGATGGCATGATGACCTGAAGTAAGTTAAGACAAAACACATTCTTGGTTTGTAAGTTTGAACCGAAAAATGTTAGGGATGCACTTGAAAATGAGGAATGGATAAATGCTATGAATGTGGAAATTGAACAAATTGAAAAGAATAAGACATGGATATTGGTACCTAGATCGAAAGATAAAAATGTTATTGGTACTAAGTGGATTTTTAGGAATAATTTGAATGAGAATGGAGAAGTTACAAGGAATAAGGCAAGACTTGTTTGCAAGGGATATGCAGAAGAAGAAGGTATTGATTATAGTAAAACATATTCACTTGTTGCAATACTCTAAGGAGTTCAGATACTACTAGCATATGTTGCACATAAGGGAATCAAGGTATATCAAATCAATGTGAAATCAACTTTTGTGAATGCAATTCTTGAAGAGGTCTACATAGAACAACTAGAAGGGTTTGTTGTTAAAAAATAGAAATACATTGTATGTAGACTGCAGAACCTTTATATGGACTGAAACAAGTACCAAGGGCATGGTATGAAAGACTACATGCTTATCTTATCAGTATTGGATTTGTAAGAACTATTGAAAATAGTAATTTGTACAAGGAAGGAGACTCTAATGATAACATTTTCGTTGCTGAAATATTTGTTTATGATATTGTATAAGGTAAAATATGGATGAGGTCGTAGAACAATGGTTTGCACATAAAAGAGACCCCAAAGCTAGTATTTTACACTTACATGAAATTGTATTGATATAGAAAGTAATTATAAATGATTAATATTGAAATGAAGAAATAAAGGTACTTACATCCAAAAAATAATCAGCTGAAAACCCTGTCAAACAATCTCAAAAACTGTTGATTCTTGCATTTGTAAACCAAAATTGCGAGATCTACAAAACCCAAAAATCTTTTTCTCAGATGAGATCAGCTCAATTTTGACCCTCATAAAAGGTCAAAGGTTACATTTTTATTCTGAAGGTCGATTTTGACTTTGTTTGTAGATCCATAAAGTTCTTTGAAAAGGGTATCCAAATCCACTCTCAGATATGAAATTTTGCACTTGTAGCTACAAGAAAAATAGTTTTGTTTCTTGTGGGGGTAGGGGTTTGCCTTAGTCAAATCCCAATTTAGGAATTAACCTTCAAATTGAATTGAAATTGCTGGAATAAACAAAGTAAATGGAACAATTCACCTTCCTTGAGTTGAAACCCTCGTGGAGGATTGGAATCCTTGAATCCACAAGAATGGATGAATGTAGAATCAAATGTAGGATGTCTCCAATCAATTGTCTTTAGATCTTCAACACCAATCTTGAATGGATCTTGAATTTGGAAGAGGTTTGAATGGAAATGGAGGAATCTTCAACAAGAGAGCTCCATAGAGCTTGAATCCTAAAATGGCTACTAATGGATCTCCTTGATGAATTGGATCTTGAATGCTTGAAAGCTTGAATGCTTGATCTTATTTATTGAGAGCACTTGAGATATGGATTGAAAAACTTGATTGAGAGATGAGATGGAAACTTGATGGAGAAAATGAGAGAGCAAGGCTCCCTTTTATAGTGATCTAGGGCATAAGAGGGGCCTCATAGAAAACAATAATTAAGGGCCCATGGAACAAAACTCTAGAGAGGAGCACATGAAGAGGAAATTAAATTAAAGTCTTGACACAAAACTCAAGGAAGGGACCACCCTTAATATAGAAATAAAATAATTATTTAAGAGCCTTGTTACAAAATTTGAGGTAAGGCCAACCCCAAAGTTAATTTGAGAATTAGGCACAAAACTCAATAAAGGCTAATCTCCAATAATAAATTAGGAATCCTATACAAATATCAAGAAAGGTCCACCTCAAATATTGATTTGAGAATTTGACACTTAATCCAAGAAATAGTGGCCCTAAAGAGGGAAAAGACAAGATTTTGATGAAATCCTGAAACTGAAAGCTAACCACAAGGATGCCTAACCCTAGGGTCAAAAAAGAGGTTGATCCTAACCAGGTCAGGATCGAGGTTGTTCCTGACCAAGGCATGATTGAGGTTGTTCCTGACCAAGTCAAGATTGAGGTTGTTCCTAACCAGGTCAAGATTGAGGTCGACCTTGACCTAAAAAGGTCGACCTTGACCCTAAGGTCAAGAATCTTAGGTTCACAGTTTAGGATGCTGAGAAAATGCCAAGAAAAAGTAAAAAATGGGGGCAAAATAGGGGAAAAAACCAGGTCCAAGTTGAGTATTCATTCAAAGTGTTCGACATGACCCCAAACCACTTACTTGGAGGGCTAAATGCTCTTATCATGGAAGTGCTTCAATTTTAAGATGATACAGATATAATCTTTGGTGGAGAAGATCAAATTTGCAAATCTTTTTCTGATGTAATGAAAAAGGAATTTGAGATGTCAATGTTTAGAGAGATTAAATTCTTTCTAGGTTTGCAGATTATACAAAAAAATGATGGGATTTTCATCACACAATCAAAATACATTAAAGAAGTATTGAAAACTTTAGGCATGGAAGATGAAAAACCAATTGGAACACTGATGGTCACTAGATGTAAATTAACAAAGGATGATAAATCTAAAGAGGTAAATTAAACAATATACTGATCTATGATTGGGAAACTGATGTATGATGTACACAGTAGGCTTGATATTGCACAAGCAGTTGGAATTGTGTCAAGATTTTCTGCCAATCCTAAAGAGTCACATATGGGTGCACTTAAAAGAATTATGAGATACTTGAAAAGGGCTAAAGAATGTAGTTTATGGTATTCTAAGAAAGAAAATTTTGAACTAAAATTTTACACCGATGCAGATTAGGCTGGAAACATAGATGACCGGAAGAGAACAACAGATGGAGCATTCTTTTTAGGAGGTGGGCTTGTGACTTGGATAAGCAAGAAACAAGCATGTATCTCTTAGTCTACTTCAAAAGAAGAGTATGTTATTACTGTTGCAAATTGTTCTAGTATTGCTTGGATCACACAAGTGTTGGAAGGAATGAATGAGGTAATCACTGAGCTGGGGATTATATATTGTGATAACACTAGTGCTATAAACATTTCAAATAATCCTATGATGCATTCTTAAAAAAAGAACACATCTATTAAGTATCGCTACTTAAGGGAACAAGTTCAAGAGAAGCAAGTTAAACTGGAATTTATAACATCTAAGGAACAACTTTTTGATATCTTTACAAAACCATTACCGAAGGACACATTTGAATATTTGAGGACTAGACTTGGGGTCTGCCCGCTGTTTATTGGTCACTAAGGTGATCAGGAGGTTGCATCAACCTATACTTATTAGAAGATCATTCATGTTGATGCACATAGCTCATAGTTTTGAATTTGTCTAAGGTTGTGAAAAATTGTAGGGTTTGGAAAAAAAATTGTTTATTTGTACATTGAAGGTACTTGACTATCTGATATGCACTGAACAATAGAGAAATTACTTGGATACTAAAGAGCTATTTTATATTTTCTTTGGAATTTTTTTCAAAGGGAGAAGTTTGTATATGAAAATGAAATGAAACATCAACAGGAGACAAATCAGAGAAAGGGAGAGAGATTGTATATTTGTTGCTGAGAACAAGAATATGAGACCTAAAAAGATCAAATCCTTAGGGAGAGTCTGCATATAATGTTGTTATTTTTTGTAGTGATTAAACATATTAAATATCAAGTTAGGGAGACCTTACTGAGATACAAAATTTACTTACATAATTGTAGAATACATGTTTGGTATGTGTATGGAATATTTTTCTATTTCTTGTGTTGTCATCAATGCCAAAGGGAGAGATTGATGAACTACAACTGATTGAATATCTATATGAACTAAAAGAATAGTGATTAGAGATCACCGAGTACTAAAATGATATGTAAGATGATTAAATCAGCCAATATGTTGTCATTGATGCCAACTAGTCAAGTGACAGTACTTATCATGTTAGTTACAAACATCCAAACATATGTTGAAGGAGAAAAGATGAAGAACAAAGATATCTACAAGAGGAAAAGGAAAACATTGGGTAACTTATTTGATGAGGCTATGACTTTATATTATTCACTTGATCATGTTACATTAATCTACTATGAATAAGAGTTTTGAATTTGAAAAAGTCAATCTAGTCGGTAATTGAATATTTTTGTATACACCAAGCCAGTGTAGTGTATACCAAGTGATAGTATTAACCGAGCTAGTCTAACTAGTTATGACTAACACATTTCTATATTAACCGAGTATGGTTGTAAATATTAAATGCTAAGTTCAGCCCACTGAATATGATGAGCTCGATATTGTTATAATTTTAAGGTAAAGGATGTAGTTTGTGATGAGATCCATGACTAAAAAATTTTTAATATGATCTAAAGGATGAGATTGAAACATGTTATGGACACATCTACCGAAGAAGGTTTAAGCGAAAAAAATGGAGGAATGAGATTAAGTGGAAAAATCTAATGGATGATATGAAAACATTTTGCATGTCTATGAGTTTCATTGTTGAAACTATGCTGGAAGGAGACAGTAGAGATTTCACATGAAGACTATTTCTATGCATGCCTGATCAAACTGGTTATTGAAGAATCGAGTTGCTAAAGTTTTACCAAGTGTCATAGAATCATTTACTAAGTGAAAGTAAGTTGAGATATTGAAAGAAATAAATTCCTAAGTGATAAGAGGATTATTTCTAAGGGCTTAGCATAGATCTGACTATCTCCAATTGAGTTTTATTTGAATCAGATCATTACTATACCAGTTTAACGATTGATTTATAAAATCTCTCAACCGAGTGGACTTGACAGTCTTATGTACTACCCTATGACATTCTATTGAATGTAAAGTGTTTATATCTTGTTGACCCTATAGTGAATGCTAGTCAAAATTTAACTATTAGTGATAAATCGTCTAACCAGCTCAAACCTAATAGTGTATATTGTAACCTTTAATAGGGTTGGCTCTTCATCGAGCTCACTTTAGAAGATTAAATTATTTTGGGTTACAGGTACCAAGCGGTTTTTCACTTAACAGGGTTTCCATGTGAAATCATTGTGTTATGTGTTATTTGTTATGATTGTTTTGGTATCATACTTTACATAATGCATAGTTGATTTAGTCGGTACTCATAGTTGGATATTTACTAATAATCGATAAAGTGAATAGAATAGATTGAAATTATATGTTACCAAGCTACATAATTTGGCTGAATTATTTTGTGAGGTATATCTTTGTATTTGGGATTGTAGGATAACTTATCTAACCGATTCACCCACCTCTCAGTTTTTCTTACATCAATAATAATTAAATTAAACTATAGATAAATAAATAAGAGATAAATAGATAAATACTAATCAAATATAATATAAATAATTAAAATTTAATTAAGCTAATGAAAGGTCAAGAGATACATAACGAAGAGCATCAATAGAATTTTATCAGTTCTGATCTGTCCAAAGTATAGAAGAAAAGAGGGGATTTTCCATTCAGGGTCTTACATCCATTCATCCATTCAAGGTCTAACATTGTTTTTTATAGCTGTACTAGTGGGTACATTTTATTTGGCATTATTGTCAGTTGCTTTTGCAATTCATTTACATAAGCACTTAATATCAATAGCTAATCCTCGTACTTGGTGTGCACAATGCGTATATGCTAACATGTAATTATTTGGATGGTTATACTACTGAAAGCTATCATATTATGCACTTTATTTTGTAAACACTAGATGTGGTACAACCAATGGGTTTAAATTTATTGATGTACACACCCCATCAAACAAGAGGTTTACTTGTATTAAGCTTTCCCACTGGATAAGTGGATGTTACATAAGCTTTCCCATTGAGTAAGAGAATTTTCTCATATGCTCGCCACTAAATTAAGTGAATGATGCTTATTTACATTTCTTGTAATGCATATCAGTCCACTAGATAAATGGTTTTGGTTGATTTGTTGCATGGTGTTTTTCTTTTAGCATTGCATTTCAGTTGATTATAATCTAGAGTACTCTATATCTCACCTTGCACTTATTGGGATCTTGGTAATGAAAAAATGGAAACATATATTGCATTGTAATCTCAATTCAACTAATGTCATTTAAAAAAAAAATAGTCTATGGTAGTTCTTACATTAAAACACATGTTAATAGCATATTTCTTCTAATTTTATCATATAATCAGCCCTTTTATGATATTTGTTCAAGCTTAGAATTGTTACCCTAACTCATGCATTAAGGCTACACAACAATTCTATCCTGACAATGGAAACCTCCTCTAGCTATGGGTAGACTATGAATAAAAAGGAATCTATGGATTCTAGGTCGGTTCCTATTAAATATGAAATATCACCACCTGATTGAAAACTTGATAAGAAGAGGGATAGAGAAAAGCTTTTAAACTGAAATGAATTGGGGTGATACACCAAAAATGTTTTCAAAATTTTCTAGGAGAACAAAAATAATAGCTCAAAATCATGTATCAAATGCTTGACTCTTTAAATCATTGCTCAGCATATAGGCTAACACACTTCACTATTAGGATTATATCACAAATAGGTCAAATAGTTAACAACATACGTCTTCCATACAAGGTTTGAGAAACAATTGATTACCTAAAGAAGGAACAAAATAGGTTCACTTCTTTTGGATTACAATTAAAAAAAACACTTACAAAGAAAGATGAAACTAGGATCATCAAATCAAACTCCAAAAATGTATGAATCAAAGAGAATCTTCTTATTTTGTCTCACAAATCTGATAATGTGGTTACAAAAATGGCTTGAAAAACATGTGGGAATAATGTGTTCACTATTAGCCTCTCTCTAAAACTCACCACCACTAAAATTGACCATCAAAATCAATCTTATAGTATGCCCTAGCCTCAAATTTGAAAATACAAGCCATCCAAAAATTCCCAATTTTGGCCAAAAATTATGCCAAAAATCCAGCCTATGTCAACTCTCCATTCTAAATGCCCAAAATAATGGATTATAATAAGGATTAAAACCCTTCTACAAAAATTTACAAAATTTGAAATAAAATTTCAATATCCAAAACATACCCTAACCTCTAAAAATACTAAGTGTAAGCAAATGCAAGGTGGGAAATAACAAATTCGACCCACTTGCACATGACTCAAAAGAAGAGGGATGAGGTGGAACATTTGCAAATTTTGAAGACTGCGGGAACTGACATTTGCAGTTAATAGCATTGAACACAACTACTTGGCGGACTCCAAAATTCATAGGCTTATTTCATTTCTCAAACTTTATGTTTTTCTATCTTCACAAAGAAGAATTAGGAAGAGTTTTGAAACCCTAATAGAAGAGAACTTCTGGCAAAACTTGCTAATGAATCTTGGCATGACTTTAATATAACTCTCCGTTTATAAACATTTTTCTTCACTGGAACATATTCTCATACTGAGAGCTCGACATTTGTTAAACCTTACTAGTGTTTTTTGAAGTCTGACTATTTCTTGTGAATGACCGAAAATGGTAAGTTATCAAGTATCTCCATTTACAACCAATCAATATGTTTATTATGTTTATTGTTTATCATGTGATTGATGGTCTTCTATTTCTTTGAAGTTTGGTCTGTGATCTTTTGACTAGTGCTTAGCTTCGGTTCATGGCTCATATCCTAGTATGTATCTCATCCTTTGACTAGCACCTTACCCATGGTCAGGCTCTTCCCTTCAAAGAACTTGAGTCCTCCAAAGATCTCATGGATTTGTGCTATCAGTGGCTCATAAACCTCTCATAGAGCTTGGCTCTGCTGGATCTAGCCATGAGCTGAAAACTCTTTTCATTATGACAAAGATAACTTGTGACTTTTCTTTACCTCTTCTTAACTATGCTTGGCATCTTTGATACAAACTTGGCAGCATACATTTAGCATAAGTCACGGCTTGAATTTTTAAGTCACAACATATTCATTAAGTTTTTACATTGTGTGCTTTGTGAGACAAGCCGTAACTTATGGAAATTTTTATAATTTTATGAGTTTTTGAATTATGAGTCACATTTTATGTGATTGTATCTATACTGTGAAGAAGCTGAGACTGGTGTTTATCTTCTATTTATCTTTCTCAATAAATTGTGACTTCATTCTTGATAAAATTCTAAGTCACGGTTTAATGTGACTATAGATCCCATTTATTACCTTGAAGCTCAGCCTTTAATCAGAGTTGTGACTGGAGTTCTTCTATAGAGCTTGTTGGTTTAGAACCGTGAGCACATCTTTGAGCTTTACTCCATAAGTCATGGCTTGACTTTTATTACTGCTACATATGAGGGCATGACTAAATGTTTAGCTTTTCTAAGCCCTCCTTTGCATCAACATGACCCTTACATAAACAAGGGCTTCAAACAACATGAGTCATGACATGTGACTTGATTTTTATTGCAACAACTCGACCTCAACTAGTAAGTGTTTTCATTGGCTTTTTACTGCAAATTTAAACACAAATCATATATTTATAAACCTTATGCAATATCATCAGTCTACTTACTAAAATTTTCCTTTCTATTTTTTGCATGTAGTAGTGAAGGAAGGGTGTTTAAACCATGATGTATGAGCTTGGCCCCCTTGTCAGTTTTAGAACCTGAGTTTCATTCTTTCATAACTTATGAACTCGACAACAACAAGCCACCCATAATAAATCAGTTCTTGAACTCGGGAACCCAGCAATAATAGACTATGAGTCCATGATAGCATGAACTTGGCTTTCACCCTTTGCTATGATTTGGCTTCCACTGACATTGACATTTGATAATAGAAACATAATATGAGTTTTCCTCTCTAGGTATCTCATCAAAATCGTGAGTTTGTGACTAAAAGATGTGGTAGATGTATTCGGTTTTACTTATGACGTCTTTCAATCATAAGCTTCATAGACTTTGGGAGCTAACCAAAAACATGACCAAAGATGTCAAAGAACATAAACCACTTGTCTTGAAAAGATAAGTACATCTATTTTCTGTCTATTGTTCATTTGTTTCTTTTATTGATAGCTCGTGTGTATTATTGTATCTCTATTTTTTCATTACTATTGATTTACACACATGTCATCAAAAATTTATAAGATTTATTAAATACATAGCCAACCTGAACCATTGTCATGCCCCGCAAGGGAACCGGGGAAGAGAACAAAGATTCTCTTTGTAAAAGAAAAACATAAGTAATGATTTATGAAAAAATTTTGAATTTTTAAAACATATATGAACAAAACTTAAACTTAGTTTCCTCCCAAGGTTCCCTTCTATTTAATGCATGATTCATTTAAGTCCATTAAGTAAACTAACAAAAAGATAAAGTTCTCAAAGAAAATTACATCATATCACTATACGATTCTTTATTAAGAACTACAAAGTACTTTCATTTTGATTTTCCATTTAAAATCATCTATATTCCTAAGTATCCTTTATGAACAATTTAACTTTTAAATCAAATAGAATCATCTAAATCATCTGATACATTGCAAGTAATACATTTTTTTTTCAATAGCCTTTCCTTGAATCATCACTAATTAAAATCATACTACTTAACTAAAAATCATTTTCTTTTCCAACATACATCTTATACATAAAGTTCACATCTCCCTTTTCCCTTTTCCTAAGTCTACCCATTCCAAATACTTCATTTTGAATTACATCAATGATTTCATTACATTCATCTCCGCTTGGGAAGTAACAATAACTTTACATCATGAAAAC